>JANHFM010007509.1:64637-78417 GCA_032468115.1 Grayia smithii | reverse complement strand
GTCAATTTTTGTATTTTTTCCCTATGTTTTAACTTTTGTAAATACCAATAAAGATTATTTTTCAAAACAAACAAACAAATGAAGCAATGAGAGATATGATTACTTTTTGGATTACACACCACTAGGACATCCCTAGATTGTAGGTTATACTGAGAAATAAAAAACAATTATAGAAGAGGCAATGGCAAATCACTTACATATGCCGTGTTTCCCCGAAAATAAGACCCTGTCTTATATTTTTTTGAACCCTGAAATAAGCGTTTGGCCTTATTGCCATGCACCCAAAAGCCCGATTGGGTTTATTATCAGGGGATGTCTTATTTTGGGGGAAACAGGGTAGTTGTCAGAAAAAAAAAGTTGAATTGAGCCATGAAGTAACCAAAAATCAAACTCAACTCAAAAAAATATTTGGCCTTTATTTTCAATAGAAAGCAATCCCAGCCAATTTAGGTGATTCCAGAACACCTGTTGGGCCTGATTAATACTTGGATATTAGTGCCAGCAAATTTTACAGCTATAAACTGGATTCTAAAAATTGAATAAGCATCCTGGAAGAAAGCATTGTCAAACCTACTTTTAACCAAACTATTTTAAAAGAGAAATTTAAAGCCAAATTTTTGCTATAAAACAGTTTTTTTTAACTTTCTGCTTTTACATTGGAAAACATCAATATTTTTTTCTTCCAACTCTTTCCCTATATAATTCCACCAATTATTTTTTATTTCCTCTTTTGTGTGATTATAGAGTTGATTATAGCCACCATTTTTATTATTCAACCTGATGGTAAATAATTAGGTTGAACTACTTACCTTTTTCTTATTTACAACTTGAAACAGACCTTAATTAGGTGGTTACTGCATGTTAGTGCATGTTTCAGAGAGTAAGTCCAGCCTATATACCAAACTTGGACAACTTGTAGTGGGGAAAGGCCATACTGGTAAATTAGAAATCAGCTGTTTTGTGCTTAGTTGAATGGTAGCAGCATTGAATTTGTTACTTTTTAAAAAGATGCTTGGCAGACCATATGCTACTCAGGCCTGCTATATATTTTGATCATTGCTTTTTTGGCTGCCACTGCTTGGAAAAGTGGCTGCCCTTCAACCAGGTTCAGTTTTGAAAGAAATTGATGGTGGAAAGAAAAAGTAAAAATGAAACTAGTTTAAAGTTTCATTGTTTTGATGTTTTCCTTTTTTAAATATAAAACACCTGTTAACTTTTAGAAAGCCTTACATTAACTTGTGACAAACAGCTAATGAAGAATAATTCCTAGATCAGAATGTACTGTTCTCTAGCCTTTCTTTTTATACTTAGCTTTTGTGTGCACAAAACAATTTTCAGAAATTACTTCCTTTATGAAGAAAAGTTAATTTGGCACCAAAATCTGAATAATGCTGTTTACGTATGTATATATGTCAAAACCTTCAAGGCTGTGAGTGGGTGGGTTCAATGTGGCACTGTGCCTGCCATCTTGCATTTTTTGATCCCCCTGCTGAGTGCCATGATTCAAAAGAAGCAGTATAAGACCATCTGCAGACTGTCTCAAATCTTGGGAAATAGAGAGTAGAAGAAAAATTTAGTAAAAACAGAAGTATCAATAATAGTTTCAGTGTAGGACAGTTTTCCTAGCCTGGTGCTGACATACTGAATTACCCCTCCTCCTCCTCCTCCTCCTCCCCCTCCTCCTCTTCCTCCTCCTCCCCCCTTCCTCCCCCTCCTCCTCCTCCTCTAATTGAAAGTGTTCTAACATCTTCATAGAGACAGTTCTCTCACAAACAATCAAGTATTCAGGTACCTTATTAAAATAAGTAGTTGTTAACTTGATTCAATATTACTCTTTGCTGACATCAGGCATTCTGATTTATTTGCACCAACCTATACTTAATCCACTGATTTATTCATGGAAAGTGCTGACTATTTGCCTAACAGCTCACAAGTCCCCTTCTGTGAGTTCTCATTAACTACAGCAAGATACTTTCTTATATCGCATAGAGTTTTGGGAACAAGTCAACCAAATGAAAAATGCTTGGGAAATTGGCTAATGCAGCAGATGACATGATGATTCTTATGATACTTTTTGTATGTGTAGGATTTTGAAAATAGGAAGAGTTTCTCTCATATTGGACTAATGCTATGCTTGCATATTCTAAAATCCAGAGTGATATGAGAATTAGTTTCCTTTCCCCCAAGTTCTGTGGTTAGCACATAGAAATTAAAACTGACATGTTACAATTATAATTTAGAAATTAAGAGTTAATGAAAACCAGTAGTTATCTATTCTTGCAGTTTTCTTCTTAATGATTTTTTTTTAAATGTAAAATCAATAACAACGTGCAAGAGGTTGAACATAACTTTATTAAAAACAAATACAATTTTATCACAAGAACAACATTACAAAATAAGAAAATGTATTTGGGGCATGTTTACAGATTTTAAAGTGACAACTAGCACTTAGAACTGAGATCAGTAAAAACAGGGTGCTAAATATAATTCTTTAAGTATAGGTACTGTATAAGAAGAAAAACCTAAAGTGAAGTGGTTGTGCATGCAGACCCTTGCAAAAGATGCGTCTTTTTTCACAACTTGATGAGTGATGTTTTGTTTGAGCTTCCATGAAGGTTTAAACACATCTTTTAGCCTACCAAAAACATAACCATAAAAATAGACTAGGGATACAAATTAAAATAACAAGAAAATGGTAAGAAAATATCTGTACACTCTAGATGAGTTCAAATCACCAGGATCTGATGGATTATATTCCAAAATTCTGAAGGAGCTGACAGACATGATCTCAGAATCTTTGAACCATATCTTTCAAAGATCCTGATGCACCAGGGAACTACCAGAGGACAAGAAAAGAGCTGATATGGTTCCCATCTTCAAAAAAGGGGAAAAAACTAGATCCAGGGAACTACAGACCAATCAGCCTGACCTTAATACCTGGTGTTATAGGTGTTATCCTATAAAAGATAATCAAGCAACAGATCTGCTAACACCTAGAAGCAAGCAAAGTTATAACCAAAACCCAACATGGGTTGTCAAAAACAGATCATGGCAAATAAATAAAGCAAGGCAAAATCACAACAACCAGGAAATACTCAGCTAAGAAATGAACAGATTATTCCCAGCATCATCTCTCTGCTGTGCTAAATAGCTAGCTTTTGGTGCAGTCCATCAAGTGCGTTGAGGCTATTTCCTCGTAAGTAATCAGGCTGACCTTCAATGCCCCTTTTTCCCCTCTGCCTGTTCTCAGATGCGCAGAAGGCAGCTCCTCTTCCTCATTTCTGACTGGCTACAGCTGCATGCTTTCCCCACCTGAAGCTTCAGGATTGTCCTGAAGCTATGCTTCCGACAAATCCTTCTTAGATTGCTGCTCAGAGCCATTGACCAACACTCCTGACATGCCCAGAACTGGTTCATCCTCCTCTGAACTGACATCTTGAGAAGCATCTGGGGAGGTGTCTGGGAGAGTCATCACATAACTCTTATTTCATTCTTTGACAAAGTAACTAAATTAGTGGAGCAGAGAAATGCAGTGGACAGCATATACTTGGATTTCAATAAGGCATTTGACAAAGTAGACCACAACCTATTTCTTGGTAAGCTAGAAAAATATGGAATAAATCACCAGAAGGATTTGTAAATGGCTGACAAACTACACTCAGTGTGTAGTCCTTAATCTATATGGAGGGAAGTTAGCAGAAGATTTCCCCAAGTTCTTGTTTTAGGCCCAGTACTGTTCAATATCTTCATAAATGATTTAGATGACGGAATGGAAGGGGGAACTCATCAAATTTGAAGATGACACTAAATTGGCAGGAATCGCCAACACCCCAGAAGATAGGCTCAAGATCCTTATAGATCTCGACAGATTTTTTTCAATACTGGGCTATATGTAATAAAATAAAATTCTATGGTGAGAAAGGGTTTTACACTTAAGCAAGAAAAACTAGATGTACAGGTGCAGATAAGGTGAAACCTGGCTCAATAGCAGTAACTGTGAGAGGGTCTTGAAGTCCTAGTGGACAATCACTTAAATATGAGCCAACAGTATGCAGCAGCAACCAAAAAAGCCAATGCAACCATAGGCTGCACTAACAGAGGGAAGAATCAAGATCACATGAAGTAATAAAGTATTGCTTTATAAAGCCTTAATAAGACTATCACTTTATAAAGCAGTGGTTCTCAACCTGTGGGTCAGGACCCCTTTGGGGGTCGAACGACCTTTTCACAGGGGTTGCCTAAGTGGGGTGAGAAAAGGGGGGGCCACCCATCTCTCTGCTCCTGCAACCCTGGCTCTTCTGTTATTGTTCCTGGAAGCCCTGCTTGGCACTCAGCCTTCGCTTCTTCCCAAGGTTTCAGGCACTGCCTTTAGCCCTGCAGGTTGGATGGCAGGAGCACAAATAACGGGAAGTGGAGATGGCTTCTTGTGAGCTCTGGGGCAGACAGAAAACAAGCCCCCGGATGGATTTGCCCCTGGAAAGGGCAGTAAAGAAGCCTGGGCCCAGTGCGAAAATCCCAAGAATGGGCTTCTTTTATCCTCTACCACAGCAGAGAACATTGATATCAGATATTTACATTGCGATTCATAATCGTAGCAAAATTACAGTTATGAAGTAGCAATGAAAATAATTTTATGGTTGGGGGACTGTATTAAAGGGTTGCTGCATTAGGAAGGTTGAGAAGTATGGTAACACATAACATGCATATATACTGCATTGATACTGGGCCTGATTTATCTAACTAATGCCACTAAGGCCTGTAAAATCCTATGTTCCCCAACAAGCATCCCAAAATTCTTCTGCTGAAATGAGATGGCAAAGTTACTAAATCTTAGCAGTGGTTTTTTTTCTGCTTAAGCAAAAAAGGTAAATAAGTTTCATAGGGGCATTTAGAAATAGCTTCCTGGTGTGAACAGGGCTTGATGAAAGAATTACTTGGTTCTCATATTTTTATATTATCTTTCCATCTCTTTCTTCATATCATTTTGCTTAGTTGCCTCAATTGTCCATTAAGTTCCCCTGAGCTACAAAAAGAATTGGCATCTACTCCCAAGCTTGGGAAACAAATAACAAGCAGAACTTGCACCAAAAGATTACAGCATGAAAAGCTGGGCACTCTTATTTATTTCAAGATACTTTATTTTATTTGCTTTCCTACCAGGTTTTTCATTCTATTATGGGGCATGAGAGGGTAGGGAGAATTTTCTCTGTTAAGCTCATTTTTCTGTTCTCTTCTGTTTCGTTCTGCTCCACTCCAGTCTATGCTACTCTACTCTACCCTACCCTACTCTACTCCACTCTACTCCACTCCACTCCACTCCATTCTATTCTTTCTCCTATATATAGTATATTCCCAAAATGTGTTCCTGAGCAGGCTGGTGCCATTCCTCCTGTTTCTTGTAATTCAAGTACATGGTTACAGTATATCATGTTCACATTGTATACAGAAACCTATAAAGAGTGCAGGCTACATACCTAAAATAAAAATCAGAATCTGTTCATAAATCTGAAAAGATCACTCTTACTATTTCAAAAATAATCCATTAACTCGGACAGTAGGAACTTGACAGTTCCAGGACACTGTCAAAATGACAAAGATTCTTTTGTACCACTGAAAATAAATTAGTTCTCTTCTGCCAAAAATAATTTTGATCTTAGATTTAGCTACACAACCCCTGATACGGTGAAGGAGAGAGCAGAGCTTTACACGATCAATTTAAAGTCTTGATTACACAATTATGTGGCACCAGGAACAAGCAAACTATGAAAATGGCAACAGAGAAAATGTTCAGAGAACAGCCTTTTAGTCTGGATTCCATTAGTTCTCAAGGTTATGAAAGATCTTGCCGAAATGGCTGAATGTAGTTTCTTTGCTGGAAAAATTACAGTTTTTCCATTCTCTAGCCCTAAAAACTTTCACCGAAGTTGTTTTTGGGTTTCATGATCAACTCAGGTCAGTTTTGAGGAACTGAAACTGGTCTCGGCAGAAGAGAAGGCAAGGAGAAAATGGCAGCAGTTAAGGGAAATCATTTTTTTCTAATCCAGAGTTTATTGAATACGCTGTGCATTAAATTCAAACGAAACAAACCATAACAGTCCTGAAGCAAAGTATGAATTTATCTTGTTCCTACAGAGGAATCATTGTGCTTGACAGACAGATAGAACTTTTTGAGTAACAACCAGCCAGAAGTGAAGCAAAAAGTTCTCTCATCTGAGAATTGTTGGATTCCAGAGAGAACTTGCAGTTTTTCCCTATCAGATACTTCGGCCAAGGCTTTGACTAAGCCTGGAATAGGCATGTATGCAGGTCCTGGACTGTATTACTCCTATGTGGTTGCTTTCTGTGTGCTGATTCTTTATTTTCTGAAGAGCTCTGGGAGCTGGAAACAATTTATGGAGTACCACTGAAGAAAAACAAAGAATGAATCTGACTGAATGTCAGTGAAAGCCCAGATCTGGCCCTGCATCATGACAAGAAAAGTAGAGATACATTGCTATTTCTCCATCTTGATTTTGTCTATCATAGCTCCCCAACAGCCCCGTTTAGAGTGACGTGCGGAGGTTTGGATCACAGAATTATCTCCACAGCTGTGTTGAGGTATATTCGCTAACTGGCAGACAAAATCACTCAGATTCAATTGGAGTTAGATCCCATGTCATATGCTTGAAAGATGGTAGAATAGTAGAATCTCCAATAAAGCTAAAGTTCTGTTGGTGGGAGATAGTTGATGAGGTGGTATTCAGCTGGTTCACACCGGTTCGCGCGAACCATTGGCAGAAATTTGGCCAAAGTCGCCAAACTGGTAGCGATAGCTAGCTGGTCACGCCCCTGAACCAGTCCCCTGGTCACTACTCGCTCGCCCTGCTCATCATATTCTTCGTGCATGCACATCCCATTGCCTTGCAAGTCCAATGGGATGTGCATGCATGAAGAGCATGGAGGCAACGGCAGCAGCTTTTTCTGCGATCTCCGGTACTTTTCGGTTTCTTTGCCAGCCACCTTCCAGCAGCAGCGGCTGGTTGGGGGCTGCCAAAAACTCCAGTCAGCTTGCCTTCCAGACTCTGGACCAGCCACTGTGGAAGGTAAGCAGCCCGAAAAAAGAGGTGGTGGTGGAGGAAGAAGCGAGGCTAGGGCCGGGGCCACTAAAGGAGGGGAAACGGGGTCAACTGGTGAAGGGAGGGCAGGGATAGATGGGTGGAAATTCCAAAAAATTTCATACCTTTTCCTGTGGATGTGGCTAGGTGGAGGCTCGTGACTGAATGGGCATGGGCATGAGTGATATCAAGTTGGCCATGTCCACTTGGTCACATGCCCCCCCGCCACGTCCACCGAACCGGTAGCAAAAAATTTTAAAACCCTGGTTGATATATGTAATCTCCAAAATTACCCCAGATCCATCAAAACTGAAAGGGAGAGTGGGAGGGGAGAGGAAGAGAGAGAGAGAGAGACAGAGACAGAGAGACAGAACTGTAAAATAGTTACTCTGTGAAGAAATATGCTCTCAGATCAAATCTTCTAAGATCAAATCAAATTTTCTACTTCGGGAGAGAGAAATCATCCCTAATACCATAGAATTATAACTGCTTTCCCCATATTGTGCCTTCCAGATGTGCTTAGCTACTTCCATAGTTTATTTAAATTGCAGATGTAGATTAAGTGATTTATGGTGAAGCACTTGGCTAGCTACCATATTGGGGAGGCTGTATTACAGCTGAAGTGTCTTTAGGACAGCACAGCAGCTAAATGAATATATTGATTAAAATTTATCTTGGGTCTCTCTCTCAGGAAAAGCCTGTAAAAAGAAAGTGGGGCCGTTAATAGTTATCCTTCTTCTCTTTTATATGCCAGATAAAAGTTAACAGACTGGAAACAGTCTTAGGTATATTGAAGATTAGTCTTCTCTACTTCCTTAGAAATTGAGTTTGCTTGTTTTAGATGCATAGTTTCCTAATAGGAGAGATTTATAATCTGGGAATGTCAAGTCAACCCTTGGAGAGTGGTTCTGTCAGGTAGTTTTAGTGCTCAGAATTTATTTTGCATGTTATTAATTTTCCAATGTTAATAGCCCTTTGCAGGAACTGTAATCCTGCCCAATAGGACAGCATTGGTATCAGATTTAGGACTGTGGGTGACAGGAAACACCTTCCAAATTTCCCAAGCCATATGTCTTATATAGTGTGAATATCAGTTCCCAGCATTCTCATCTGTGACGATCCAAGTCAGGGAATTCTGGGAATTGAAGTCCATATTTTAGGGTATGACCACAGACCAGAGTGGGAAAACTTGAGGCATGAACTGATAACTTCTCAATTCCATCCTGAATTTTAATATCCCTTATCTTCTACTCAGTACAAGTTTTATCACCAGCATGTAATTTACTGGTTGCTAGAGACTAAGAATCTGGTTACTGTCAAGAGTGCTTTAATAACGTCTTGGCTTGATTGTTATAGAGTGCTTAATACGAGCTGTCCTTGGACTTCAAAAGAAAAATGTATTTACTATCCCTGTTCACAGAGCATAAAATCAAAAATTCAGGAATACAGCCATTTAAAACAATATATTCAGATCCAAAACTACTTGGCCTCAATATTTGTGACCTATCAGCAGCAACAGCAGAAAAAAGACCACAAAAGCCTCACACTGTTAAAACAAAACAAAAACAAAATCAACAGAATGTCCTAGAATGTAGACAAGGGAAATAAGCAATCCTCTTAAATCCGCATAGAATACTAAAACATAGAAGTTTGTAAGATAATTATTCAATCATACATGTTGCAGGATCTGCAGTGACAAGATGGGGCCTTAAATCTACCTGCCATGACTGTCGATGATTCTTATAAAGTCCTAAAGGTATTTTAATTTATTATAATTTCTTATGGGTTGTATATGGGTGGCCATTTAATTTTAATCAGGACTTGCTATCAACTTTAGGGATTACAAAAACTAGGTTTGACTTTTGCCATCCCTAGACACATACACACCACCCAAAATTGTTGGAAATTGTAGTACAGGTTTTTTTTTCCCCCCAATTTTGAGGCATGGAAACAATTAATACTTTATTGCAAATCCTACTGATTTGGTTAGCCCTGATGCATTTATCTGACTCTCATTAGAAGTTGCATTGCAAAACCAAACTCATACTGTGAATCTTATATTGACACTATGTGCTATGTTTTCATTGAAAATACTATGGAATCAAAAATGGAAAAAATATCCCGCTTTTAAAATTCTTACTCAGATTTAATGCTTTATGCCTTCCGATTTTCAATATTTTAAAAGACTGTACTTATTTATTTGGTGGGAAGGAAATTCCAGTTTGCTTGTTTGTTTTCCAGTGATCTGCAGCTACTTTGGCTTCCCATATGTCAGCTAAATCTCCAGGGAATTTTGCTCATTGGGCTTTTTCAGGTCAGAAACCATGAGATGACAGAATACAGGTAGTCCTCAACTTACAACAATACGTTAAATGACCGTTCAAAGTTACAGCACTGAAAAATGTGACTTATGACCATTTTTCACAGTTACAATCTTTGTGGCATCCTCATGATCATGTGATCAAAATTTCAGATGCTTGGCAACTGGTTCATGTTTATGACCCTTGCTGTGTCTCAAGGTGATGTGATCACCTTTTGCAACCTTCTAAAACAAGTAAAGTCAATGGGGAAGTCAGATTCACTTAACAACTGGGTTACTAACTCAGCAACTTCAGTGATCCCCTTAACAACCGTGATAAGAAAGGTAGTAAAATGGGACAAAACTCACTTAACAAACATCTCACTTAGCAAGATAAAATTTGGGCTCAGTTGTGGTCGTAAGTCGAGGACTACCTGTACTGGGGAGATTTGTAAACAACAGGGCAACAGTACATTCAAAATCTCATAGTAACAAGGTTCAAAAATTCCACCAGAGAGTTCTACCTACAGAAATTCAAAAGTGCTAGTAGAGAACAAGAAAGAACACCAGAAGATTCTTCCACAAGAGTAAAAAAAAATAAATCATTTTATTAAGGAAATAAAATATAATATTATATTTTATATAAAATAAAATATAAAATATTTTTGGTATAGAAACTATTAAACAATTCTCACTTTGCTTCACCAGTCATTGTGTTTCCTGGCTGAATTTAACTTATCACTTCTTTGTAGATACTTGTTGCAGTAGGTTAACAATTGAAGAGAGTGTTGATCCATTTTATAAACAAAGATAAATAGAGTGATAAAAGTATGAACCCTGCTGCTCTAGCCACCCAGGAATGGAGAAAGGATGCAAAATAAAAACCAGAGAACATATATGTGTGCAGCCTTTTGGTTCCACACTGCGGCTTAGTGTCTTCGCTTATATTTAAATAGTCAGTTTGGATGACTGCAGCAGCACAATGGTTTGGATTCATTTATACTCTGTATTTTATTCCAGAAGAGGTTAGGCTTGATGCTGCATGAAGAGCAAACGTATAGCAAAAAGAAATCGTTTTATGTAAAAGCTAAGCAGGACCAGCTTAGTATTTGGAGGGACAAAAGATTCAAGGAATTTGATGACTGTAGGTTGAAAAGACGTTTTATCCATTTCCTGGTATTTTATTTCAGAACAGATTAGGCTTGATGCTATATGAAGAGCAAATGTACAGTAAAAGAAATAGTTTTATGTAATACAAGCAACTAAGCTACTGAGACAAGGTAAATGTTTATCTAGTGAACATAGAACTTGAAAGAAACAGCATCCCTGTGTGTGCGCCATATACATTAAATTCAGTTATTCTTCTAGAGAATATTTAAGTACTCCATTGCTGCTTGTAATTTTTGGAGATTCAATGGTATTTTTATGCCTACAACAATTTCCCCTAGAAAATGGTTTTCTGTCACTTGATCTATTTCAGAGACAGTGTATAGAACCAACAGAAAGGAATATATGCAGCTGAGGGTTGAACTGTGCAGCCCTTGGTACTCTCTGAGCTTGGTTGTTTGCTTGCAGATGTTTCATTATTTGACAATATAGCATCTTCAGTGCTAGAAGTGTGTGTGGTTTTTTTTCTGTTTATATACACAGCATTTTGGTGTATGTGTATGTGTTTGTGGCGGTGGTAGTGGTGGGTGTTTTCTCCTTGATAGTTCCTTGATTAGGCTGTTATTTACTGTTTGATTGTTTGTCTAGGGGTAATCTTGGTATTAATCCTTAATTGTCTGGAATTGATTGCTGGCTTATGTGTGGATCTAGGCCACACCTTTGTCATAAGGTGTAGACCACACCTTTGTCATAATAAAAAAAGAACAGTTGAGAAGACACATGAAGAAATCAATATCATCTTCAGAGGAATGAGATTCACTTTGGGAAGGAGAGAAAGCAGCACACTACCCTTCCTAGATATCTCTATCAGCAGAGAAAATGGTAACAAATTAGAAACACAAATGTATGAAAAACTACCCACAATAAAAATGTGCTCCAGTACCAAAGTAATAACCCAAACTCCCATAAGAAGAGCTGTGTAAGAACATTACACAGTTATGAAAAAGATAACACTGCCATACATCAAAAATATCTCAGAAACAACTAATAGACTACTACAAGCACATAGCATCATCATAGCACATAAACCAACTAAAACCTTCTGAAACATTTTAAGTAAACCAAAAGACCCAATAGCCCAAGAAGAAACAACAGGAGTTATCTATAATATACAGTGTAAGGTCTGTAACAGCCAGTGGTGGGTTGCTCCCAGTTCTGTCCGGTTCTATAGAGCCAGTAGTAAAACTGGCGGGAGGGTCCACCCACTCACCCCGACATCATCATGGTTGATCTGCGCATGCACAGAAGCGAGTGCGCGAGCGAAGTGAGTGCGTCAGGGGTGGGTTCTACTTACCTTTACTACTGGTTCTAATGGTGCACGTGCTTTGCGCGTGATCGGAGCACACGGAGTGTGCATTTGGCGCACGCGTGCATGCACAGATTTTTTTGCGAAAAAACCCTCAAAAAAATCATTCTGCGCATGTGCGCGAGCGCACTCTTCATGCTCTGTGCGCTCTGCGCAGATAACGGTAAGTATGGGCACGCCAGTGGGCCAGCTCCCAGTTGCGTAGAACCGGTTCGGTGATGTCACAGCGTCACCGCTACTGGATCGTGCGAACTGGCCTGAGCCGGAAGCAACCCACCACTGGAGTGCGTGTATGTGCTCCTGTTGCAAACCAGTAGTAAAGGTAAGTAGAACCCACTCCTGGTAACAGCCACTATGTAAGACAATATGCAGAAGACTAGCAGAGCATATCTGTGAACACCAATTACCAGTCAGAAGACACAATAAAAATGCCTTAATTTCACAACACATGGACAGAATTAACCACAGTTTCAACTGGGAAACAGTGAGTGTCCTATAGCAAGCTAAGTCCAAATATGTCAGGGAATTCTTAGAAGCTTGGAACTCAGACAAATCAGCCATCAACAGGCACATAGAGGTAAACAACATTTATATGCCATTCAAAAGAGATAATAAAAAAGCTGAAAAAGAAACCAAAACACCAGAATACCTGCTCACCAGACAACACCCAGACAAGCAGAGATTAACACCAGGATTAGTACTAGAGAAACAATCAAGTAGTAAACAACAGCTTAATCAAGGAACTCCCAAGAACACTACCACCAACACTGACAGGGCAAACTATTGCATATAAACAGTAAGTAAACCCACTCCCATCTAGTATAGAAACTGTTACCTAGTCTGATAACAAAGTGTTTACAAGCAAGCAGCCAAACTCAGGGACTATTAAGGACTCTACATGATGTTTAGTGTCGTAATATTTTTTTCATATCATTAATATGACATTTTCTACCAGGATATTTAAAAAAAAACCACAAACAAACCCAGAACTTGTATGTTTGTGTGTTTCTCTGTGTGTGTGTGTTTCTCCAGAAAATATTAATTTATAAACCCCCATCTTTATTTCATATACCAAACTCAGATTGATCTTCAGAAGATGTCAGCCAAGTAATGTTTGGAATGGAATATGCTTATTGTTTCCAAAGTTTGCTCCTTTGTTGTGCGGAATAAATATCTTATCACTATGTTTTAAATATTGAATATACATACAGGAAAATAAATTTTATATTGGGCCAGCAGCTGGGCTCAAGACTATTTAGACTCAAGTTCCACCACCAGGTAAACATGAGCTAAGCCATGTCCCTCTTCTGAGAATATATTCATATACACTGGAAAAGTAAAGAAATAGGGCAGCATTTCAGTTTGCCTTGTATTTTTCCTCCACTTTGCAGTAGAGATCCAGAGAAGGAAAGGCTAAGCAAAAGAGAGGTGATTATTGTTAAGTTTTCTGAAAAATGGTTCAAAAAACTTCCAGGAACGTGATGCTAATTTTAATTTTATACTTTGTTTTTAAACACACACACATGCATACATGCACACCAGCATTCTAAATGTGGACATTATTGTTCCCTATAATTGTCTTGAAGCTTCTGCTTCATTTTATTGGAAAAAAAAATCAGTCGAAGATTAAAAGGACATGGTAAATTTAACAGATGTCTCATCTTACAGGGTGAGGATTTGATATTTCCATTTAAAGAAAACGATAAATTATATTGAAGATATAATCCTTGATCTTCGGACAATGTGGATCATCACTGTAGGCTTCATATCTCGAGCTTGCTTTAAACTTTTCAACAATTGTGTGTAAGCGTCAATGCATACCTACGCTGCAAAGGGGTCAGTGGTGGGTTGCCCCCGGTTTGGTCCGGTTCGCGCGAATAGGTAGCGGTGACGCTGTGATGTCACCGAACCGGT
>JANHFM010007509.1:18940-32703 GCA_032468115.1 Grayia smithii | reverse complement strand
ACCACAGCCACTCAGTCTTGGAGGGATTGAGTTTAAGCCTATTTCTACTCATCCAAATCCGTACCGCCTCCAGGCATTGGGACATCACAGAAAGGGCATCCCTGGGGTGATCTAGGGTGGAGATGTAAAGTTGTGTATCATCAGCGTACTGATACCTCACACCAAAACCACGAATGATCTCACCCAGCGGCTTCATATAGATATTAAAGAGCATGTTAAAAATGTTAAAGATGTTATGCACAATCAAAATACTTATCCATGTATTATAATACAAACAAGTTTGATAAGGGTATGTAATTTTTTTCAAGATTTTCAGGTGAATTCTAGGTTTCCCTTATAATATCAGATACACATTTAAACATTAATGTTTTTCTTTAGCATTTACCCCACTTGGTTGTAGAACCATTGGTTTTCTATTAGAATTACCTAGTTCCCACAGTGAAGCTCTCAGTTTTGAGAGCGACTGGCCCAAGATCACCCAGCCAGCTGCAGTACCTAAAGGAGGACTACAAGCTACCTCTCCCCATTCCTAGTTCAGCATCTTAAGTAATATACAGCAGGGGCTCTCACTTAGCCATTACTCATAATGTGGTCCATATGTGAAACGTGCCATGAAATAATAGCAATCTCTTTGTAACACCATTAATATATCACTTTCATATTGTTTTGTGATGAATGTCATTTCACTTTGCCTATAATCGTTTTTACTCAGTGTGTGACACTCAAACTCAGATCTAGATTAACTTTAATAGACTTCAGTATAGTTAACTATAAACCTGGCTCCAAGCTAATCTGGTTTTATCTGTTATCCAGTTTCACCAGATGTAATTTAGAACGAGACTTTACCAGTTCTCTAAATAAATCTAACTTTTGACAAACCCAGTTAAAGTAATGCATTTGGCTGGTTAAGCTGTTTGACTATTTGTACAGATACATTTTAAACTTTCCCCCCTGTTCAGCTGAAGTTTTAAATTAACAGAAGACTTCAGTCCCCCATCCACCCACATTTATTGTCATAGGTTCCACAGCCCTGCTGGGGTCATTTTAAAAGATATTATCCAAGCAAGGGTCAGAAATTAATGTCACTAAGGTCTCTTTGAGAGTAAAACCTTTGCTATTTGCATAAAAATAATCATATTAAGTAGGAGATTAAAAAACAAAGTGCAGAAGCTGGGATTCTCATTTCAGGAAAATTATACATGTGCACAGGAAAAAAAAAAGAATAGGTAATTGAGCAGCCTCCACAAAGTCATTCAAAGGAAACACATTTTGAAAAAATCTGCATGCCAATGACAGAAACTTCTCACTTGTTAGGCCAGTGTTTCTCAACCTTGGTGACTTTAAGATGGGTGGACTTCAAAGCAAAGCTGGCTGGGGAATTCTGGGAGTTGAAGTCCACCCATCTTAAAGTCACCAAGGTTGAGAAACACTGTGTTAGGCCTTCATGAGGAGAAGTGTATGACCCATGCTGAGATGAGTGGCCTTGCTCCCTGATCACTTTTAATCAATATCCTTCAAGTTACCTGGTTTTGAAACCATGTAGACATTGATTAAATAAAGCTTAAACATTGATTAAATAGAAAATAAACCAATCCAGGCAAAGCTAAGTTCTCAGTCAACTCAAAATGTAATGGGGAATTTCATCAACACTCTGCTTATGCAAAACTGCACTTGCCCTGTGGCCAAATTAAGATGGTTAATGAAGGCAATTAGCATGCCTTTATCCAGCTGAGGTTGTCTCCAGGCGGAGTGGACAGCTGTGGATTTCAAACATCATGTGATGTGTGTTGCTTTCTTTTCCCTGTTGAATTTGCTGATGATACCAAGGCCCATATTATGTGTCACGAGAAGACACATGGGTGCTTCTTCATCTGCAATTTGTCTGGTAACCCTTGGATGAAATGAGCTATGTTCAGACATAGCCAACATAATAATTGAAACTAAAAACAAACAAATGAGCAGTCAATAATAATGCCAATATGATAGCAGAAACAGATTTTGGATGGCACCTAGTGTTTATATATAACATCATTCAGATTATGGCTGACAGATTTCCTTTTAGAGAAAGCTACTTAGGGTTGTACTCTTCAGTACAATGCTGAATGCTTCAGCAAAGTTATCAGCAAGTTTAAGAGTCTTAGGTGGCAAAAACATACTGTATTAAAAATCTATAGTTCCTATATTTTTTTGAATGTAAATGCAGTTGAACCATATTTAATACATGAGTAAAGCATATTTTATGACCTTTACTGTAGGAACAGATTTAGAGTTGTAACAATAAATATATGAATAAGGGTTGCAAAGTACTTCCATTAAGATAATTACAGTTGATCTGATTAATAATGATGGTACCCATTCTAAGGTTGCTGTGCTAATTTCAAAACAGCTTCCAATGGAGTGTTTGGCCAGATTTTTTTATGCTAGTGTGTGTATCTTCTTCTTGTGCCATATCCATCATCGGACATTGGCGATTACGTTGGCAATCCTATTTTTGTCAATAGCTGCATGAAAAAGTGCTGCTGAGTTTTGTCCAAACCAGTCCCTTTGGTTTTGAAGCCATGAAGTTCTTCTTCAGCCTGGACCTCGTTTGCCTTCAATCTTTCTCTGGAGGTTTAAGTGAAGGATGCCGTATTTTTCTGGATGTCGCATCACATGTTCAAAATATCCTAACTTTCGCTTTTTAATGGCTTTGATGATATCCCTTTGCTTTCCCAGGTGGCGTATCACCTCTTCATTTGTGATTTTGTTAACCCAGTTTATACGTAACAGCCATCTGTAAATCCACATTTCAAATGCTTCAAGTTTCTGCAAGTGGTTTTTCTGCCAGAGACCAACTCTCTACTCTGTAGAGAGTTGTGTGTATGTGTTTTCTTAAATAAGTGCTTTGGAAAACCACACTACTTCGTTTTAGATCAGGGGTGTCAAACTCACGTCATCATGTATCGGGATTTCCCCCCCCCTTTGCTAAACCAGGTGTGGGTGTGGCCTGCACCAGTGGTGGGTTTCTACCAGTTCGTTCCCATTCGGGTGAACCCGTAGTGGCAGCGGTGGGAGGCTCCACCCCCCACCTGGATGTCATCACAGATGCTCTGCACATGCATAGAAGGTTCTGCACATGTGCAGAAGTGCCGCGCGCTCACAGTTCTGAATCGGTAGCGAAGGTAAGTGGAACCCACTACTGGCACAGGCCGCATGATACATCCAGCCCACGGGCTGGGAGTTTGACAGCTCTGTTTTAGATGAAGCAAATATAAAGTCTTTAGCACTTTGAAACTTCCAATCCATTCTCGACAACACTGGAATATTTTTAACTCCTTTTTTCTTTTCCTTTTGGCAATGCAAAAATTCAGGGAATAAATATTTTTTCTCTCTGCTCTTTCTGACTCTTGCATGGGGAGCATGAAACAGATATAACAAGATTCCCACTGCTAGCTAGTGAAAAATGTCATATTTCATACCTTTCACATAATAGCCATCTGTTCTGAAAATGAAACACAATGTCCAAATGTCAGCATACTGCAGGTATCTTCAAATCTCTTTCCTGTTTTGTGTGTATACGTTTGCCTGTGCCTGTCTAGTTGTTGAAGGTATTTTTTTTGTTTCCACGTGCTGTGATATTGTGGCATATGTTTTTTGTTCTTGCCAAGAGGCCAAGGATCTCAATTCACTGCTACAGGTCTATAGCTATGCTGTTAAGACCCTGTTGATGATTAATGTAGCTCAGCATTGGACCCTGCATGAATAAGGAGACATCACCTCCATTAGGAATTCATGTTCTGGCTGGCTTGGGGCCAGAAGCAGAAATCTGTTCTCATGCTGATGTCGTGGGCCTGTTTGGCCCTCAGGCTTTAGTAGACCATTTTATTAACTTCATTCTCTCCTAGTTTAATACCATTAATGTGCCCTTCCATTCTACCAATTTTCATATATTCTTCTCATGATTCTGCTAAATTAAATATGTATTCATTTGTGCAATACCAAGGGTAGGGGTTTCTCTCCCCCCCCTCCCCCACTCTGCAAGTCTTTTCTGGATGCTGCCCTGATAGAGAACAGCATTTATCTATCAAGCTATCTTGTCTTCCTGTCTCTTTTTCTAATGGAAAAGTAAATGCTTATTCTCCTTTTTAGCTGATATATGACTCCAGTGCATTATAAAGATGTGAACCTGATAGAATCCCTAAATTATAAAGCAGGAGCTCTTTTTTCCCCCTTCCTATTACTGTGAATAACAATTGGATAGCTGTTTCTTAACAGTAAGTTATTTATTCTCCATTTTGAGGTTTTCTCCTCACCCCAGGTGGTGGCCATGTATATTTCAATAGGTGCCGCCACAGAAGCAGCTGGGCTGTTCTCATACCATATTAGATTGTATCCAGTGGAAAGAAATGGAATTGAAAGCAAGACATACAGAATGATGGGGAAGGTATTTTTGTGAAGTCTTTTCTTGCTGAGATTCCCTTCATATCTGATATCAGCATTGTCATCATGTAAATGCATATTTATGATTTAGTGCACAGCATGCAGACAATATGTCACAAACAGAGAGGGACTAAGAAAGAGATGGGAATAATAGTGAGTATAAAATACATCGTATCTGGACATTATTTTTTTAAAAAAGCTTTCCCAGTATCTTTTGAAAATAATAATAAAAAAGAGGATAGAGTCAGTGCTTGTAATCAAGCTTAAACTTTTAAAGGATCCTATAAACATATATTTTAGCTGGCCAGTGCTCACCAGATGTTTGGATGAGAATGCTCACCAACCCCAGTAACTGCTGCTAGGATGAATAGATCTTTAGGGTACCCAAGTGAGGAAAATCTGATCCACATCAATCTAACATAGTGTCTTCTATTCATTCCCTGTAGGAACCAGGGAAAGACGAGGAAAGAAAATTGAAATGAAAACCACCTGAAAGGTCTTCATTGAAAACATTCTAGTAGTACAAAGCTCCGATTAAATTAGAAAAAGAAGTTCAAAATTTCCTCCCAATTCTCCTTATATTAATGTGAATGATATTCTTACAAGTGGTATTCAAGTCTAAAGTAGAGGTTACCTTAAAAGCTTATTTAGTCCAATCCTTCCCAGTGCAGCTAATCTAATAAAACAGGTTTCCAGGTGTGTATTCAGTTTCTACACAAAAATATTTAAAAAAGGAAGAGTCTTCTATCTTCTAAGGCAAACTGTATGTATCATATTTTTATGATTTGTCATTGTCAAATCATAAAATATGTTGCTGTTCCCACTTTTGGCAATTTTGACAGTTGCCAAAATTTAAAGTAAGAACACTCATATAAGACTTGGTGGGTTTCTTAAGATTTTAGATTTTAATGTTCACAGTCAAGATTATCTGTGTCTCTGCAGATGATCAATGGTCCATAGATATCAGGTTGGGAGCTAATGGTATGAGTGATATAGCTGCTAAGAGGTCTTTCTTCTTCATTTATTCTATGGAGCCATGAAATCATTATATACTCAAAGAATTAGGCTTTTCTATGCTGCTTCCATCTATTGCATTTGAGAAAAATGGGCACAAAAGTTACTATCCTTACAGAATATGTTATCAGGGTGACTAACTGTAAGCCAGAAATCCCAAGTAGGAGTGTGTTAGACTGTACTGTTCCCATAGAGCATGGGTGTCAAACTCACATTGTCACGTCGTCATCACATGATTTCTTGGGACTTTTTCCCCCTTTGCTAAACCAGGCATGGGTGTGGCCAGCATGTGACACATCCCGCCCACGGGCCAGGAGTTTGACAGCCCTGCCATAGAGAAATAATAAAGAGGAGCCAATGGGTGCACTCACAGATAGCATTAAACTGTGATTTGTTAGAGAATAAGCTAGAGAACAATTCTTGATGATTTCATTCATGCAACATAGTAAACCAAAATCAAACAAACAAACCATATTATCATTCAACACCATGTGTGAATTTGCCAGTGCTCAGGCATGTTGCCTTATCAGTTCCAAGACACTGACTCTTGATATGCTGCATCTTAACATTTATAAGTATATTTGAAGAGTTGGGTTGTAGTCTTCAAGGCAGAATAGCCTGGAATATGAACTTTCTCACTTCAGAAACTTAATTTCAAACCTTGGGCTCTTTCACCCACATTTCCTAGGTATGGAAAGGGAAAGATAGCTACAATGCTGCCATGATAGGGCTCTCTTCAACATAGTACCTAAGAGTGTTCCAAGGATAAGGAAACTTAGAAAACATGGTTTTCAAGACTTTGGAGTCCAATCTGTTTCACTCATTTCCTGAGATCTTCATTTCTGTCAGTGACTTTTATTTGGAATGGTGTTCTTCAAATACCCCATCCACTTTAGTGCAGGATTGAATGAAAAATGAAGACACAGGCAACCATGAACTGTGAACATGAACAAAAGGCTATATGTGCCTTTTGAATACTTTCCCCCAAATCTAGAAATGAACAAAATGATGCAGCTCTATCCATCTTCTTCTTGTCCTCTTTCAGTGAGACCCTCATTCCGTCTCCCAACTTCATAAAGGTAGTGTGGCCTCTCGCTAGAAAAAAGGTCCAGAGTAGGGAAAGGGAGATGAGTAATTCCTTTGATGTTAATATTGCATCTGCCTCACTGCTAGGTGAGAAAGGAAGGCTAGTGGTATTTGCCTAAGGCAGACCTAAGCAATCTGGAAGCCATTAGATATTTTGAATTTCGTCTCCTATTAAGACCAGTACCAAAAGATAGTGGGAACTATAAGGCAGTATGATGTCTATTTATCATCTAAAGATGGATAAAGAAAGAGAGTGCATAAAAACAGGGTGGAAACCTGGGCATGTCAAACAGCATTTGCACATATTAACAGTGCATTCATATGCGCATACATATATACACATTACTACATAGGTATTAGAGCCAGTTTGGTGTTGTGGTTGAGACCATGAGTTCTAGTTTCACCTTAGACCCAAGGCTAGCTGGGTGAACTTGGGCCAGTCATTTTCCCTCAGCCCTCAGAAGGAAGCAATGGCAAACCATTTCTGAAAAGCCTTGACAAGAATACTGCAGGGATGAGTCCAGGCTGTTTCTGAGCATCGACCACAATTGAATGGAGGGGGGAAAAAAAAGTTAAGGAGCAAGCCTATGTTCTAACGCAGAAAAGTTAACAATGTAGAAAAAATATCATTTAGACTGCAGGTAATTTAGAATGTTGGCTTCCAGATGCTCTATTGTACAGCTGAAGGGGGGGGGGGGAATGCTAACAAAGAATGTAGCAAAGAAATACTGTACTGCATGGAAATAAGAAAGCCAGGTATAACTGTGGCAAACATACAGTTATGAAAATAATTATCTCATAAATTCTATAGTGGAGACTTTGGTGCCCTTTGAACTTGGTATTTGCTTGTAGATGTTTCATTACCACAGTAAGTATACAGTATATCTTCTCCCAGAGGAAGCCATTGTCCTTGACTGCAATATGCTTGTCTGAGGGAAATACTAAACTCTTTTAATCTGCTGCCATAGGCCAGAAACCTGCTTTGCCTATCGTTAATTGTTCAGCAACCTGAACTGGTCACATACTGTAGATACAGATGAATTCAAATCTTGATTAAGCCTTCAGAAATGCTTTCTTGTTATGTTTCATCATTCTCAACCTGCATAAAGCTGTGAATTATGGGAGAGAGAAATCTAACACACCTGGAAAGTGGCATTAAGAAATATACTATTCTAGTGCAGGTGATTCAAGATGCAATCCTATCCCCATTTTCCCACCGAATACAATGAGACTACCGTGGAATTAGATCCGTTGGCTACCACCATTTGGAAAAAGGGGCTCATACCACTTTCTGTTCAGAAGGAAAAGGATATTTTATGTTTGTACTATACAGAGCAAAGTCAGCATAGAAATTTGTTTTTCTGTGTAGAAAAATTAAAAGGGAAAGGGAAAGCTATTCTAAAGCTAGAATAACTTTACTATTTATGAGGTCCTAAAATGGTTTTTATTTGCTTCATAGTCTGATGTATGAGAGACAATAGTTCTGTTTACTATATTCACAATGAATGTAGTTTCTTCCTCATTTTAAATTTCAGAATTTCTCTGGGCAGCTTCTTAATGACTTTAAGCCAACACTGTAAAGATCAGTCCCTTATTTATTTACTGACTGAGTCCCTGCTTTGCTTGCTAGTTTCAGTCCCAGCTTCCTTTAGCTGAATTGCTTAGACAGTGGGTAGCAACACACAGCTTCAGCCAGGAGAGTACTTTGGATAGACTAGGGGCAGGAAATCAACCTGCTGTGAAATGATGCAAATTATCATCCCACAATACCTCACAATCTACACATGACGTGGATCCCAAAATCCCTGCCCCCCAATAATTTTATTAAGAATTATATTGAACAAAGGAGAATATAAAAACCTAATACAGAAATACATTTGTGTGTGTGTATCTCTCTCTCTCTCTTTCTATATCTATCTATCTATCTATCTATCTATCTATCTATCTATCTATCTATCTATCTATCTATCTATCTCAGTGGTGGGTTGTCCCCGTCCCGGACTGCGCCCCCCCCGCGTGCCCGTAATTACCGGCCCGGTCGTGGAGTGCGCAGAGCACACTTGCGCGCATGCACAGAAAACTTTTTTGACCTTTTTTGCCCCAAAAAAGCTTCTGCGTATGCGCAGGAGCGCCTGTCCAGTGCGCGTGCAAAGCAAGCGCGCGTGCGCTGGACGCGCACTCCGCATGCCCCGACCACGCACGAAGCGCGTGCAGCTTTAGAACCGGTAGGAGAGGTAAGTAGAACCCACCCCTGATATATATATGTATGTATGTATGTATGTGTGTGTCTGTGTGTGTGTGTGTGTATACACTGCAACTGTTAAATTAGTAACATGGTTAAGTGATTCTGGTTTACCCATTGACTTTGCTTGTCAGTAGGTTGTAAAAGGAGATCACATGACCCCGGGCCACTGTAACCCAGGACATTACAACTGTCATAAATGTGAGTCAGTTGTCATGCATCCAAATGTAAATCATGTGACCATGGGGATGCTGCAACAGTCATAAGTGTGAAAAATGGTCATAAGCCACTTTTTTCAGTGCTGTTGTAATTTTCAGTGGTAACTAAGCAAACTGTTGTAAGTTGAGTCTATGTCTATGTCTATGTACATGTACATGTATATGTATATGTCAGGGGTGGGTTCTACTTACCTTTACTACTGGTTCTCTTCATGCACGCGCTTTGCGTGCTCTGCGCATGTGCACTAACTACTCTCCTTGGAAAAAAACTCGAAACAAGCACTCTGCGCATGCGCAGAGCAGAGAAACGTAAGTTTGGGCGTGCGGGTGGGCCCAGCTCCTGGCCGCGCTGAACCGGTTCGGTGACGTCACACCATCACTGCTACCGGCTCGCGCGAACCGGGCCAAATCAGGAGCAATCCACCACTGGCATATGTAGAGAGATATACAGAGAGAGAGGGAGGGAGGGAGAGAGAGGGAGAGAGAGAGAAAGTAATTGCAGACCCCCCTCCAGCAAACACACAAACACACACAAAAAGAAAAAAAAATATAAGAAACTTCTCCCTTCATCCCCAGCAAGTATTCAACATTAACATTTTATCACTGTCTCTTAAAACACAATTAAATACCTCTTCATTCCACACCTCTTTCCAATTTCTAAAAACCAACTCACTTAACTGTGCTAAAAAGAATAATGTGAAAAACACAATTGGGCAAATCTTAACGGGTGACATTAGGTTAATATCTACGGACACATCTGTGACTTGGAAAGGAACAGAAGTATACATTAAGAAATAGTTTAATGAATAATATGAAAACAAGAAAAGACAGTGTGAGTCTAGGATAAAGGGAAAATATAGAAATATCTGAATGGAGTAGAGTTGATTAACATATGCAGAGGAGTGATTGGAAGATGAGGCTATTATTTGCCATTAGAAAAAAAGAGGAACTATGGGTTGAAGAGTCTTTGGTTGAAATATTAGAGAAGTTGTTAATGAAAATGCTTGTACTTGTCTTGTTGAAGGAGAAAGTTGTTCATTTCTATATTTCTTTTCTTTCATTTTTTTATATATTTCCCCCCTTTTCCCTTCTCTTTTTTTCTCTTTCCACTAATTTTTCTTTTTTAGTTTGCATTAGTAATTTTGATCTTTGTATTTTTTTACACTTTAATTAAAAGTTATTGAAGTGCATCCAAAGAGGTAAAGGTTTGGGTTTAATTATGAATTAAAAGGTTAAAATTTACTCCAGAATGTATAAAGTTATGTCCTTTGGCTGCTCAAGTGAAATATAAAAATAGGAATTCATAGATAGGTGTTAGTTACATGTTACACTCAAGTGAATGGTGATAATGGAAGAACGTGGGATGAGTTTTGGGGAAAATTGTGCAAGACTTTAAATGAGATGCAAAGGGGGAAAAAATTCTATTAGATGACATGAATGGATGGGTGAGGAAAAGATGATAGAGTGCAGAAAAAGTGATTGGGCCATTAGGAGACAAGAATGAATAAGAATGGTGATTATTTGCTTAGAAGAAGAGTTGTTTATTTTGAATACGTAAGCATAAGTCTATTCATACATACACTAGCAAAGGGCTTGTCTCTAAAAGCATGATTGATTTGAATGCTTATGATGAAAGACTGAGAGAATTAATGAAGGCTCTTTAGGTGGCACAGACCATTATTCGATTGTGTCAAGAGTGGCTCTTGGGAAAATAGATATTGAAGAAAAGGGAAGGAAGAAAAGAAATCTGAGTGAACATAGAATGATTGCAGGAAGAGAAAGTTTGTGTTCTATATGAAAAAAAATATTAGATGAGAGATCAATCTCTCTGCTGAATGAATGGAATGTTGATGCACACAAAGAAAGAGGAGTGAGGCTTCTTAGAATAGAGAGAAAAGAATAATGTTACAAAGTGCCATAAAATGAATTATGCTAATGAGAACTATGCAAGAGGATACTTGAAAGATGAAGAGAAAGGTGGAAAGATGAAGTGGAAGAGAAAAAAAGAAAACAGGTAAGAGAATGATTGCTTAAGAATGAGAAGGGAAAAGGTTATTGCACGATGTGTATATGTAGAAAAATATAGTTGCGAAGAATGTAGAATAAGGAGCCAGTAAGATTTTAAAAGACAGAGAAAGGGGAGAACAATTGTTATAGAAATACAAACTAATTTGGAAGTAAATAAAAAGGGCTAAACAAGGAGCCTCCAGCTGAGTGAATGAACACGTAAGTGATGAAAACATTTGGTATGAAAGCAAGGTGAAGAAATGCTGGGAGGATATTTTAGAGATCTATTTGAGAATGTGAATTATATATTGAAGAGTGCAATTGAAACAAATGTTACCAATGTTAGCATCCACTCCTTCAAAAAAACCAAGATGATGGGATTCATAAATGCCATGAGAATGTTGAAAAAATTGCATGGCTACAGCTGTAAACAAGTTAATTGCAGAAAGGTTGATGTCTATGGAGATTCTCAGTCATCCATGTCATGGTTGTCCCAAAGGTGTTTTTTCAAAAGGCAGCTGGAAGCAACTGGATGGAGTGGGTGGGCAATTTGCTTAAGTTATCTATGAAATTGCATTTATACCTGACAATTTATACCTTTATATTGACAATTTATACCTGACAATTTGAATTGCATTTATACCTGACAATTTGAAGAGTGCCAGATTTGCTTCTTATACAGAGGGAATGATAGCAAGATAGAATGCAAAATCCACAGGAGAATTGGTTTATTAAATGTTCCAGGGAATATTTTTGGTGGGATTGTGATTGAAAGATTATGAGATGACAATGAGCAAAATTTGGAAACTACAGTGTAATTTTAATTCCCATTTTGAAGTGTGCAGACTAGTTTTATATCCTTCAGCAGACCATTGAGAAATGTAAACAAGTAATGAAGAAAGTGCATTGTATGTTGATTTAGGTGACTATGATCAAGTGAACTCCCTAATGGTTTAATGTGTTTATGGAAAAACTTTAATGATGCTTATGGTGATATTAGGGTTGTGTTGATTGGGAGGGATATGATTATGCATGTAGAACTTGAGTGAATTGCAGGAAATATTATTCAGATGGTGTGATGCAATAATTAATAAGAACCTGAAAATTAATATATGAAAGACTGTAGTAATAATTACCATTGAATGGTTACAAATTATACTCAGATACTTTGGCTACCTAATGAGAAGAGGGGATGTGTTAGGAAAGTTTGAAAGCAAAAGGAGAAGAAGATGACAGAGGATGAGACAGGTAGTGTCATTGACAAAGTGGACTTGAGTTTGGGCAAATTTCAGAAGACAGTAGAGGATGAGTGGGGCAGGCATTCTATGGTCCACGGGGGTTGCAGAGTCAGACATGACATAATGACTAAACAACAACAGATGAAAACTAGACTAGGCAAATTAATACATGTACCTTGGAAGAATATTAAATATGGAAAAATTGATGGGTAAATATTAAGGCATGCAAAAGCTGGTAGACAAGCAGTGGGTAATATATGGTCTGTTGTCAGGAATTTAGTAAGTATTATAAGAAATAAAAATGGCTGTTTATAACAGTGTATGTCCACCCACTTTGTTATGTAAAATGAAAAGTTATGTCAGTGGAAACAAAATAAATTGAATATGGGGCAATTGATAAAAGAATGGTATATGGCAAATCAAGCAGAGAAGAATGGATGGCTACTGAATTAAGGTGGATTGAATAAAAAATGAGTAGCCAATATTAGTACGTTGATTTGGTCTTTTGGACATAATAAGGATCAAAATCGGAGGTGAAATCCAGCAGGTTCTAACAGGTTCTGGGGAACTGGTAGTGGAAATTTTGAGTAGTTCAGAGAACCACCTCTGGCTGGCCCCAGAGTGGGGTGGGAATGGAGATTTTGCAATCTCCTTCCCCCAGGAGGAAAGGAAATGCAGATTTTGCAGTATGCTTCCCCTGGAGTGGGATGGGAAGGGAGATTTTGCAATATCCTTTCCATGCCACGCCCACTAAGCCACGCCCACAGAACCGGCAGGGAAAAAAATTTGGATTTCACCCCTGATCAAAATACATAGTTCTTTATCCTATTTATGGAAACAATTGGATGGCATATGTTAAAATAGAAACTAAGGGAACAACAACAACAACAAAAGAACCTCTATGGTAGAAAAATAAACAAACATATAAATACTACACATAGAATAGCCCAAAACACACACTCTGTTAGAAGGAACTTCCCTGAGGATGGCTCCAGCACAAGTCTGAAAGCTCGGAAGACTGCACTTCTGGGACACATGTCTATTTGCCTTTGTTCGTTATATAAACAAATGCCTAAGTACATAAAGGCACAAATGTCCAGATGAGCATCCACAGCTAATCAAGTAGGGCTGAATGCTAGAACAAATAAGGTTTTAATAGTTTTCCAAACAAAGGAGAAGAGAAGGTGCCATTTGTGCTCCTGAGGAAGCAGTCTCTATAAAGCAGTGGCCTAATGCCTTGTTCAATTCCAGGAAACTTACAGAGGGAAGGATGTGCTAGTAGGCTTATTCGAGATCAGAGCTGTCAAACTCACAGCCCCGCGGGTCGGATGCGTCACATGCTGGCGTCGCTCCCGCCCAGTTTAGCGAAGGGGGAAGAAGTCCTGATACGTCATGTGATGATGCTGTGATGACATTTTACACCCCCGCTCAAGATGTTCCAATGAGTGAATAGCTTGAGAGGAAAGGAAAGACTACAATGTCATAGTGCAGTGTTTCTCAACCTTGGTGACTTTAAGATGGGTGGACTTCAACTCCCAG
>JANHFM010007508.1:8417-19019 GCA_032468115.1 Grayia smithii | reverse complement strand
TTGATGAAGTCCAAGATAGGTCTATTTATTAGTTTGCAGATGCAT
Source organism: Grayia smithii (assembly GCA_032468115.1). NCBI lineage: Eukaryota > Metazoa > Chordata > Lepidosauria > Squamata > Grayiidae > Grayia > Grayia smithii. The sequence continues at coordinate 18,974 of JANHFM010007508.1, read as the reverse complement.
CACATCGTTGGCTCAAGACGGTTGTTGAAACACTTCTAAAAGATGCAAATGACCAGCTATCTGCAAGAAATATAAATTATTCCATTCCCCACTGTCCTATCAAAGCTGAAGATGATTCTTCAATGAGAAGCAAAACATCTTCAAAGAAAATACAATAAAGTCTAGTTGCCTCCTGAAAAAGCACCTTTCAGACACCCATGACCTGAATGACAGAATCTCTACAGACTATTACTGGTCAGTATTGTCCTCCACATTCTGTGTGTGTGTGTGTGCGCGCGCGCGTTTCTGTATCTGGGTCTAAAATGTAGAACTTTGTGTTTGATTTAATTAAAGTTCATGTTTCAGGTTTTGCACAATGTTCCATTACTGATTGGATGAAGGGCTCACCGTCACTATCTTCACTACCTTAGTTAAGTTGCAATCAGAAAAGAGATAAAATCAACCATTGGTCTCCTCTTCTTTTCCCAAAATGGCCAGGCTGCCCTGTCTTTCTGCTAGTTTCTACTTCAATGTTTTCCATTTCCCTTTCGCCCTAGCATGGACATGGACAAGAAGTGGATGCCTGGCCTGAGACCACTGAAAGGCGTTCCTCCTTAGAATCAGTACCTCTTTATCACTGCCACACCAAGAACAACACTGCCATACCAAGAGAAAATTCCTTGTAGTCCCAGGCTCAGAAGCTTCTAATTCTGGACTTTCTTGCAACGCCTGAACCTACAAGGAAATTATTTTTGACAGGTAGACAAACAGGAAGCAGCCAGCCAGATGGAACAGCTGCCATTCCATTCCTCAGTCTATCAACTTGAGCTAAGTGTGGCTCCTCTTCTTTGCCTCTAATCTGGAGCACTGAAGCAAGATAGGATGTTGCAATGACTAAGTGTCCATTGCAATGTCATTACACCAGCCCCATCCCTATCACATTTGTGTGTGATGTCACAATGCAAGTACAAAAGGCATGGAGCTTGTATCAGTTACAGTAACAGAACTGGAAGGGACATTGGAGGTCATCTACTCCAACCACCTGCTCATGCAGGAGACCTGTACTAGGGATTCGAACTGTTCCGTGTGCCTTTGGCATTTAGTCATGCCGGCCACATGACCACGGAGATGTCTTTGGACAGCACTGGCTCTTCAGCTTTGAAACAGAGATGAGCACTGCCTCCTAGAGTTGGGAATGACTAGCACATATGTGAGAGGGAAACCTTTACCTTTTATACAGTAGAAATCAATATAGTTACTGCTCTGATATAGAAGCCGTTTTTCAGCCTACTGGTCCTTGTTTTTATTGTCCTGTACCATCTGCCAGATGGTAATAGTTCAAATAAAAGGGTGCCCAGGATGAGGTGGATCTTTAAGAATGTTTTGAACTTTCTTAAGGCTATGGGAGCTATAAAGCTCTTCCAAGGAGGGGAAAGGGCAACCAATGATCTCCCCTCCAATGATGTTAACCGTCTGGAGCACTGTCCTATCTGCCACTGTGCAGTTGGCAAACCATACACAGGTGCAGTAAGTTAAAATACTCTCTATAGTGCATCAGTAGAAGGTCACCAGCAATTTTTCATTCAGTTGTTTACTGAGAAGTCTCAGGTTGTATAATCTCTGCTGGGCCCTTTTGACCAGTGCTGCAATGTGAATGCCCTAGATCAGGTCCTCTTTTATGACAACACTCAGAAACTTAAAAATGGCCACTTGTTCCACTTGGTCTCCATTGAACCAGCTATGTGGCACAGCTTGCTTCCTTTGTCCTGTCTTTGACAACATTCCAAGTAATGCATCCATTGAAAACAGGTAGATTTCTCAAAGGACAATTTATTAGATACATTATATTGGCATAATTGATGAAAACCAACTCTGAAAGTTCCCACAGTTTTCACCTAATTAAAAAGTGAAAGTTTCCCCCTTTCCTCAAGTCATCAGTCACATGGTCCAATAGAAGTGTGGGCCAGTTGCTTGGTTACTTCACTCCTCCTCTACAAGCCACCTCTTGGAAAGACCTTGGTTCCCACAGGAAAACCTTTTGCTTTGACTGCAAAACTCCATTTAACTATTTCCCTCCCCCTTCCATCTAGTGGCAACCCTGAAGCTGCAAAGATGGTCCCAACCAGGTTCACTTCAGGGTCTTCTTTCTCTTGTCTTCTTCAATGTAAAGGGAGATACTTGTCCTCCTGAATATCCTTTTCTCTCAATGGCATTTCTACGATCAAACCAAGAAAAAGCATTCTGAAGTTCCAGCCACCTACCGACAGCTTCTGAATTCTGCGTAATGTGGAAAGAACATTAGGTATGAGTTAGTGGCTCAGGATACATTCTGTCAAGGGACTGTTCTCAGTGGCACATCTGTGCCCGTGCCAGCTTGCTGGGGTAGAGGAATTAGAACATGTCTGGGCCCTAATTGATTAGCTCTTAGTTCTACTTGTGATAGGAAAAAAACACCCTTCATTCTTATTGATGACTGCTACATGTTTTCAAACTTCAACATATAATAATAGTACACTGCATCAATTCTTAATTTCTGGGAATGTTGCAAGATGCCATAATAGTCCTTGCCAGCAGTGCTCTGTTTAAATGAATTTTTAATTGAATCATTAATCATAGGAATTAGTTGACCACACTGGGCAGCTCTGTGAAAGATCTACCAGCTAACCAGCTAACCATAAGGCTTGACTGGAAATAGAGTAGATATGCAATCTCTTTGGCACTAATTTGGCAGGTACTGTTCTTTATGCAGCTTCTAAGTAACATAATTAAATCCTTCTGGAGACAGATGAACAAAAAAAACCCCAAGAATTCCCAACTTCTGTTCTGGATATAAATGTACTTTCATGCATAGATGGTGACCAGGTAAATACTTCTACATTTTTTTTTCATTTCTGGGTTAGATGGTATGGGAAAAAAGCTTTCGATATCTAGCTGGAAATGCATTTGATTATTATTTATTTTGTATTTAGGTCTAGCTTGTTATTCTGTTTGCATATCTATTTCTATCACTCACAATCTCGTTTTGTTCATATTAATATTTAATATTCTTTATACATTGTTCAACCTTAATGGTTGCCTAATTTCTGTTTTTCATCCACAGAGAAGCTATTAATTTATGAGCATATAGGGCAGTAAGTAATAATTTGCATGAATGCTTTGAGCAGATATGCTTCCATAGGCCTCCCATAGCATAAACTCTGGGTACTTGTGATACCATCTATTGGCCAAGCTTCAATGAATCTCACTTTACATGATGCAGCAGAGTAGGAGAAGAGGGTTTAAAAAAAAACAAAAACCCATAAAAGGAGTTTAATCTACTAAATGAAAAATCAGCAGAGATCACATAAATTGGTTTGTTTGTAGTAGGGCTTTTGCAGCTATTTGTTTAATATTAAAGATGGTATTCAAAGTGATTCCAAAGGCTCGTACGTTGCTCAGCTTTTCCCAAGTTTTGCAATATTTATTCTGGTTGTATATGGGAACTCCGTATGGTTACCTTTTGGATGAATGGAATGCCAGGATAAAACCAAGATAAATATTCCTGAAAACAAAGAGTAAGGTTTTTAATAAGACAGTTGACCGTGTTTGAATCTGAGATCTTAGACAAGTGTCATTATAATGGGATTTCTCTCCCCTCTTCTAAGCACAAATCCATTTTTCCTCCTCTTCCTCCCAGAAATGAATGCAATGTTTCTGTTCCAAATCTGGACCTAAAAATTAGAATATTTGGTGGCGGTGTTGAAATAAATAAATACTGTAAACTGAAAAAAGAGCTTTGGTACATTTTTTTAAAGGTGGTTATGCAAATATTGTCACCATTGGTAATAAACATCCTTTTATTAGCACTCCTTGGATGACTATTACCTTGTCAATCATTATTAGACTGATGGGATAACAGTCACCTTCATCATCAATGGGATTTTCTTATTCTTGGAAGTGTTTGGTAACTATTTGGTAATTATTATTCCTAATTTTTTTAGCATTAGATCCTCCCTTGCTATGTAGCATATTGGACAGCAAGGGATCTCCAGATCTCTTGGCCGAGTACTTCAGCATCTTCCTATGTGGTGTTTGGAGTTTTTAAGTCTTCCATGAATGTTCTTCACCATATATTTTGGGGGTGTCATCTTGGTTGTTTGGCATCACTGCCATTTTAGGGATTTGATTGTTCTCCATGCAGAGAATATGACTTGCAAGTTGCAGTCTTCTGCATACAACGTTACATAATTTGTAGGAGAAACTCTATTGGAGTTTCTCTTACAAATATGAAGAACAGTTGCAGGAATTAGGTACGTCTACTTTAATGAAAAGAAGAATTAAGGGTGATATGATAGCAGTATTCCAATATCTAAGGAGCTGCCACAGAGAAGAGGAAGTCAACCTATTCTCCAGAACACCTGAAGGCAGGACAAGAGGCAATAGATGGAAACTCCAATCAAGGAGAGAAGCATTTTAGGACTAAGGAAAAATTTCCTGACAGTGAGAACCATAAACCAGTGGGCAGCTTGCCTTCAGAAGTTGTGGGTGCTCCATCATTGGAGGCTGTTAAAAAGAGAATGAGCAGTTATTTGTCTCGGTAGAGGGTCTCTGCTTGAGAAGATGGTTGGATTCCAAGGTCCCTTCCTTATGTTGCTATTATTACATCCAACCTAGAAGTAAGGAGAAATTTCCAAAATGAGAGAACTATTAATTAGTGGAATGGCTTACCTCCTAAAGTTATGAGTGAAGGTTCTCAAGAAGAAACTGGACAGCCATTTGTCTGGAATGGCATTGGGTGCCCTGCTTGAGTTGGGATTGGCCTAAGTATGTTCTATATTCTATGTATATTGGATTGAGACCATCATTCATTGTGGAAAAAAGTTTTAGACCAGGGCTGTCAAACTCAATTTCATTGAGGGACACATCAGTGTGTGTGTGTGTGTGTGTGTGTGTGTGTGTGTGTGTGTGTCCAGGGTAGGCATGGCCAGGGTGGGCATGGCCAGCTCAACGTCACTTGTGTTGAGGGCCCCAGTGGTGGCCCGAGTGCTCTGCCAGAAAAAACGGGCTCCCGAGCTGCATTTTTGGCTGTGATGGCTTCCTGAAACCCCCTGCCAGCAAAAATGGAGCTCAGGAGGATTGTGTGTGACCCTTACAAGTTCCGTTTTGGGCTGCAACAGCCTCCTGCAACCCTCTGCCAGTGCAAATGGAGCTTGGGAGGGCTGCACGTGGCCGTCCTGAGCTCCATTTTTGCTGGCAGAGGCACCGCGGGCTGGTCCTTCGCTGTTTCCAGGTCAGCCCCACAGGCCAGATCTAAGCATCCTTGAGTTTGACACCCCTGTTTTAGACTGTGCTTGAAAGCATGGGGTTCTACGCAGAATGGTAAAGAGGCAGGCAAAGAAAAAAAAAACCAAGTGAGCATTATCTCTATACTTGTTTTCTATTCAATTTCCATGCTTGAAGAACTAAAACTCTAATATTAAAGTTCTAAATTAAACTGTGTATATCAGTAGGCTAATAGAACTCTCTAGCATGTATAATAAAGTGTCATATTGCTTCTCCAACTAATCATTAATGAATTAATGAAAGGGGCTTTTCTCTCTCTTTTTGTATGCTGTAATGTAATGAGATAGACAGCATTTAGGCTTTTTAAAGATTTAGGGACTCTATTATTGAAAAATAATTATTACCCTACAACGGTAATTAAATGTAATATGAATGAAACTGACATATTTTCTTATCCATAATAAACATTAGCAATGTCAACATTCTTTATTGTTACTCTATGACATCTAACAGGGAATGGGGAGGGCTCTTACTAAGTAAACCCTAGATTAAAAAATAAATCAACAGGAAATAAGCTAAAGATGGTGTTGAAATAATTATGTCAGCTAAAATTATCCCTTTGTTTTTAGGATCACTTTATGTTTGGATAACATTCTCACAGGATTACTGAGATTTTCATATACCACGGAACATAATCTTGATTCAATCCAAAAATATGTCAGATTCATGAAGCTCACTGTTTCTAAGTCCTAAACTTTTTTTCTTTTTCTTTTTCTTTTTAATGAAAATGGGATTACTACTAGAGTAGAAAGCTAGGGAGTCATTTGTTTCTGTTTATTGCTATATCAGTTTCTGAATTGTATTGCTAACTGAAGAATTATATTTTCAGAAATAGTCTGAAAACAATAGCACTATGCAGAAGGCATTCCTCTATCTAAGAAGATACCACTGAAGCAATGTTCTCCTCCAGGACTCTTAGGTCTTCTGAGGGTTACATTTTTGGCTGGAGTTGAAAAGCCTCTCCTGAATGGTTTTTCTTCAGATAGTTCTCATGTAATTTTGGGAATCATTTTCTCTTTGGATAGATAACAGCTCCAAGAAAACATGGCCCACCATAAAATTGTGAAATTTATATTAGAATCTCAAGATATATAGTTCAAACTATATGTGCTTCTTTCTCTTCCTGAATTATATGATCACTCCTTGATCTTCAGAGCTGGCAAAAGAAAGATAATGTATTGTTCTGTTAGGGAAAAATGATGGTGAAAATAGGGAATAAGAAGAAACAAGTTTAGTATCTGGTTGTATCTATGGAAGCCATGAGGTGATTCCATGGGCCTCATCCAGAACATTAATCATGCTATAGTTCAGGGTGTCAAACTCACATCGTTACAGTGGCGTCACATGACATATCAGGACTTTTTTCCCCTTTACTAAACCAGGCGTGGGTGTGGCCAGTGCATGACGCATCCGGACCATGGGCTAGGAGTTTGACAACCCTGCTATAGTTCAACTAATCTCCTTTGATTTCAACAGGATAATAGGTGTGAAAAAGAAACTCTTTTTAGAATAAGAGGGAGGATCTCCTACCAGAAGTGTCTTATCAAGGTGGCTTCTCCAGCAGCCAGAATGATGATGTTTTCAAGAAATTGTTGCTTGAGGTAAGATGGTATTCCAGCAATGGAGGCATTTTCCAGAAGGCTCAATCTATTCAATACAGGTATGCACAGATCACAAGAACTTGGAAAGCCTGCAAAAAGAACAATTCCTCACACCTCAGCGGAATCAGGTGGCCATAATGTTTATCCTATTACAATTAGTATATCACCAATATTCCTGGTTCATAGAAAATGTTCATTTTATTTATTTATTTATTAAATTCATATGCCGCCCATCTCACTCTGCAAAGCAATTCTTACCAAAATTGCCTTATGTGCCATCACTTGAATATGAACTTCAATGTTCATCTCTTCCTACCAGAATGCTTCAGCCAAGCAACTTTGTCCCTTGCCAAGGATTCAAGTCTCCAGAAAAGTTGGAGGTAGGAAGACAGACCATTGATTTGCTAGTTCAAGTATTCCTCCATAACCATTTTTCCCTTTCAAGAAACCTAGGGATATAATTTTGCACCAAAAAACTCTTGAATCTGTATAAGAGCTCTTAGAATACAGCTATCAAATTTCGACTGTGAAATCCAGGTTACCTCTAGATGGCAGTAACACTAACCTTTTGCTGACATCTAGCTGTTGTCCAGATATGGTAGCCTTACTCTAGGGAAGGAAAGATGCTCTATCTACAATCACCTACAGTAATTCTTGACATACAACTACAGTTGGGACAGGAATTTCCATCTCTGAGCAATGTGGTCATTAAGTGAGTTACACATGTGAGCCTTATCCAATTTTATGAGCTTTTTTGCAGCTGTTGTTAAGTGAATTACATAATTATTTAGAAAATGAAACAAGGTAACATTTATTGTAACTTTTTCTGTGAATATATTGGCACATGTTAAAAAATGAAATTCTGATGTCCACTCTCAAATTATACGGGGGGGGGAGGGAGGGAAGGGGAGAGGAGAGAGAAAGATTGCAACAGTTGTATGTGTGAAGATTGGGTCATAAGTAGCTTCCAGTCATAACTTTGAACAGTCACTAAAATGGTCATAAATCAAAGACTTTCTGTATTTAAGCCTTAGCTTTGTGAATTAATTTAACAGAATCAAATTCATTTAAAAAACCAGGAGACCGTGAGTTCAAGTCCCACCTTATTCATGAAAGCCGGCTGGGTGACTATGGGCTAGTCAATCTCTCAGCCCAACCCCTCACACAATGTTGTTGTGGGGAAAATAGGAAGAAGGTATGTTAGACATATCCCTGCCTTGAGTTGTGTGTAAAAATAATAAAAGCAGAATACAAATAATAAACAAATAAATAAAACCGCAGATCTCCTACACTCATTCTTACATTTTACACATACCCCTATATAGAATTTCTAAAATTTAAACGTTTTCAGCTAATGGAAAACGTTGCAGAAAACCAAGACTGATTGAGCACAGCTTCTTAGCAAACTTAAAGACAAATGAATATCCATCTCAAAGGCCTGTGCAAAAGCCGAGTACCACATTTCTGCCATCAATGTGCTGAAAACTGGACACTGGAGAAAACTGGAGGAAAATGCACTAGAAGGTAGGGGAATAATAGAGCACTGGGAACAGATCAACTGATGTGTCTTAGAAGACAGAAGCAACTGTGAGGAAAAACCAGATCCTGAAAAGAAATCAGGTGCAATCATTGTTATCATCAGGAAGCCTGTGAAAAGCAGGAAAAAAGACACGAAGAAGAATCTTGGATATAATAGTTCTTGAGGCAAGGGAAGAAATCTCACTCTTCTGTCTTATTTTTGTTTCCATATCTGTTGACCCAAGAAACCATGAATCCAAATTTCACTCTATGCAAGGAGAAGAGGCTATTAGGTTAGAAAGGGTTGATTGCAAGGGGGGTCAAAAAAGTCAATATGGAGGAAGCCAGGAGTGTAAAAATGACAGAAGGCAGGGTTTCATCTAGCAGTTGCTATCTTGCCAATTTGACACCACCTCCAGATGGACCTGGTTGAGCAAGGCTTTGAGTTAGGTGCCAGGAACCACATCCTGTAAAGTACCAAGTTTTATTTCCCCCCCCTCCTCCTCCTCCTCTTCCTCCTCCTCCTCGTTTCCCTTCCTTTAATGTTTCTGTTGATGAAGTCCAAGATAGGTCTATTTATTAGTTTTTCTTCTTCTTCTTCTTCCATATCCGTCATCGGATGTTGGAGACATGTTGGCAATCCTATTTTTGTCAACTGCCACATGAAAAAGTGCTGCTGAATTTTGTCCAAACCAGTCCCTTAGGTTTTGAAGTTATGATGTTCTTCTTCTGCCTGGATCTTTTTTCTCTTCAATTTTTTCTCTGGAGATTAAGTGAAGGATGCTGTATTTTTCTGGGTGTCGCATCACATGTCCAAAATACTCTAACTTTCGCTTTTTAATGGCTTTGATGATTTCCCTTTGTTTTCCCAGGTGGCTTATCACCTCCTCATTTCTGATTTTGTTAACCCAGGATTTTTAATTATTAATCCAGGATTTTCCAAATTCTACATAGACTTCATTGGCTCAACCTAACCATGATTGCATCTGAATACATGTTTGCAGTACATGGATAACACAAAAAACTGTGGATTTCTCAATCCTCAGGTTGCTCATTTCTGCTGTAGGTGACACCCAACAAGTCAGGGAGAAAGTAAAACTAGAATGATTTTCCTTGCCAGCTAATTTCACATAGACAAGGAGTTGTTTTTGTAGTTCTGATCCTGTACTTGCTGTCTCAAGTGCTACAGTCCATGAAGAGACTTATCAGACAAAGCTGTGCTGTTCATTTAACTGGCTCTCGTCTTGTGTAACACACATGCCAGTTGCATTAATACATTATCCTAACTAAAGTAAAGGAACAAAGATTCATAATAGGCAGTTTCAGGTGACGAAATGCTTGTTGCAAGCCTTGAAAAGGATTATCCAGTGTTCCTGTAGGGAAAGATTTCCCAAGGAGCTTTGCCATTTAATTAATTTTTCTATATTCCATCTCCATAATACAGCCTTAGGTCCATTTTAAAGGAACTCTGAGCAACAGCCAAGAGGAGCATTTTCTATCTTGTCTCTCCTAACTGTATTCTACTCATTTCTAAAGCCGAATGACCTTGACAATTTCCAAATGCCGTTTAATGCTCCAGCTCTGATTTTTTTTGAAAAGGAAACAGTTTGCTTTTTAAGGTCATTTGTCAGACATCAAAACAAAAATGCAAAATTCAACCTGTTTGATAAGCACAACTCCCAAGATTTATAAGATTATCCTTTTTCTCAATAGTTTAAATCATAAATTTGTTTTTTTTTCAAAATTTAATCATTTTTGTTAGAAAGGTTGAAAACGTCCTTCTGTTCATTTATTTTAACTATCTCTTGCATGTACACAGCTGCATCCATTGACTTCATCATCCATCGCTGATAAAAATGTGCAGCTGAAATAAAAAGCAGTTAGTGAAATTATTTCATCTGGCTTTATGCTGACATTTGCCTTTAAAATCTTAACTAGTTTCACGCCCAGATCTTACAGAAGAGGATATTCTCATGCCAGTCAGACCATTGTTGTCCTCATTGTTGTCCTCATCAAAAAAGCACAACAAAGAATGTTCTTTCTGCACCAACTCATAAAAATCAAACTGCCCAAGGAGCTGCTGATACAGTTCTACAGAGGAATCATTGAGTCTGTCATCTGCACCTCTATAACTGTC
>JANHFM010007507.1:37289-51073 GCA_032468115.1 Grayia smithii | reverse complement strand
CAATATTTCCAAAGAAAAATCATCATTGATTGATTTAAGTAATGTAAAGTCAACAAAGATCAACAAGCTATCTTTGTACCCAGATTTTGTTACTGGAGTTGCGGGGGTGGGGGGGTGGGAAAAGATAAGTATAATTTCACGTTTCCCACCAGAAATATTGCCAATGGTAGAACCTAACTTTAAAATCTAGTTTTGAAAAAAAACAGGCAACTGACAACAAAAATTGGCTGAAGCCAAAGTTGAAGCAGCTTGGTCTGTCTTGGGATAGAATACATTTTTCCAAATCAGGAGAGTTTGTATTCTCATTTCTCCCACTTCCATATTTGTTTCAGCATCAATTGCTATGATACAATGAATCAATTCAGTCAAATTAACTGTAATATTTAAATTAAATTCAAATGATTAAATATTAAATTTAATAATATCATATAATGATGTCTTTCTACAGTGCTTTGTATAAGATTACTGAGTTAAGACAAAGTTGTATTGATCTCCATTTCTTTCCCCATCAATGAAGGGAAAAAGTGACAAAGCCCTAATATTTAATAATTGAGCTGAGAGACCTGAGTAGCTGAATTATCAGTTGTTGTTTTCTAGAAGATTTTTGCCAGTGTAATATCATTACGCAAAGGAAGAGCTAATAAAAAGACGATTGTTGATGACAATAATTTCAGCAAGAGTCATGAGGAAGGTGCGTTGAATCCTAGACCATTTCAGTTTTGTTGGCTACAGTGTTAGTCTCAGGACATCAGAAGAGCAATGGTTTGTTCCAGTGATGGGTTACTACCAGTTCGCCCGGTTCAGACAAACCGGTAGCAGCGGTGATGGGAGGCTCCGCCAACCCACCCAGACTTCATCAAATACACTCTGCGCATGTGCGGAAGTGGCGAACTGGTAGCAAAGGTAATTAAAACCCACACCTGGTTTGTTTCCCCAAAAGTCTGCTTTCTACTTAACTCTGTGAGTGTATCTCTTTGAGTCAGGTTTTTTTTTTTAACTCATGGCAATTTCATGGACTAGATCCTGCAGTTTTCTTAGCAAGGTGTAGACTGTTTTACCATTGCCTCATTCCTAGGGCTAAGAGAGTGTGACTGGCCCAAATCACTCAGATGGGTTTTTTTGCCTCAAGAGGGACTAGAACTCATGATGTTCTACCTGATAGTGGTTCTTTTTATCTGTCTAGAATCTTTCTATAAAATTGGGAATAAATGGTTTGAGGACAACAAAGGAAAGGCATTCAAACAGAAAGTCCAACTAATCGGTCTCCAAACTATCATTTCTGTAGTTAATTTGTGCTGAAACTCAACAGCTTATTCAAGAAAGTATTATGTAACTAGTTTAGTTGTGCTGTCTGAATTGATTTTTGTGTGATTGTTGCCTTCCACAGTTTTCATTTTTTAAAAAAAGCTCTTTGTCTATGTGCAGGACTTCAAAGCAAGCCCTTTGTCCACGTGTAAGACTGCATGGTGACTTCTGTTTGTTAATTCCTCTACATCTGGGTAAGAAGTTACCCAACATTTTCTTCTTCCTTTTTTTCTAATTCTGGGCTGAAAAGCAAATTTCTTATAGAAATATAAGTGTGTCTTGTTCCTCATCCTAAGATGAGTCAAAATGATGCAAGCTTTCCCTTTTTGTACCTGTGATGTGATGTTGAATAGTATTGTATCAGGTGCTGGTAAGCATCATAGTATTATGATGTAGGCTTCATCACTGCATTCAGTGGATGACTGAGGGTAGAAAGGCTAAGAACTGCCCAAATTTTCAGGCTAGAACATGAAAGGATTGAATGCCAAAAAGTTCAGCCTTACTGGTGAAAATTTATTGCAATTATTATTTAATTGAAAAATCCTTGGATCAAAAGACAGTACATGATCTTAATTACTAACTAAAGTTTGACCAAAAATCATCCAAGGATTCAAAGTGCAGATTGTTCAAAGAAGCAGAAGAAACAATCGATTGCAAGAAAATCACACAAACCTATCAGAAACAATGGACATTACACATTTACAAAAATGATTGACTGGTAGACCTGCAAAAAATATGTGACATTAATGAAAAATCAGTGAAACATACAGTTGAAAAAATAGTTGAAAAGAGGCAAGTTAAAATGTTGTAGGGTTTCTGAATAGAGACTGATAAAATCTTGGCTCATAACACACCAGATATGACTGTGGTTGAAAAGAAGAAAGTGTGGATAATTGATGTGGCAATAGCAGAAGATGGTAGAATTGAGCACAAAGAATGGGAGAAAATCAGAAAGTGTCAAGATCTGAAAATTGAAATTAAAATTTTATGACATAAACTGGCCATGGTGGTCCCAGTGGTTATTGGCAAAATCTTGTGACACCCACAAAATATGCACATTGACAGAATGTCCATCTATCTATTACAAAAGGACACATTGCTGGGATTATACTACACCAATAGTTTATGACATCCTAGATTTTTTGGGGAAGAACTCAGTGCATATGAAGGGAACACATGCTAATGAACTGGCAGCCATGATTTCACATTGTTGTATGTATAATAATAATAAGCATAGGTGGGCATGGGATGTTGCAAGTACACCAGACAGTAGAAGAAGAAAAAAGAGGATTGGAAGAACATCTGAAGGATAATGAAGAAGATGTTCATGGTGTACCATAAAGACTTACTGAATGCCAAACTGAATGCCAAACAGACCAAACTAACATTTACTTGGAACAGCTTACATCCTGTGATGTAAGTTTTGTACAGACTTTGTGTGTGCTGTGTTCTTTGGGGTCCGTAGCTGGGGCAGAACACTTAGGTAGAACTTGATAGGTGGATAAAAATGCCAAATCCAGTCTCAATATCTGGCTAACTGTGCAAGCAATCATAATAATTACATGTTCTGAGGTGGATGAGAGCTATGCCAGAGATTCAACTATACTAGACAGATCTCTTTAGAAGATCAGAGGAAGAATGTGTCTCCCATAAATAATACAATGACATGTAACTTATAGAAATCCATCCTGGATTGGTCATTGCAAAATCAACAAGGACCATATTAGGAGTTGGAGGTTTTGGACATCTGGTGAGAAATGGGCTATAGGAGTCAGTGAGCAACCAGGGCCTGCAGCTGCAGAACTACTGGAAGAAAAAATGTGTACCCAGCACAAATGTATCATATCATGCAGTGACACCTTTAACACTGTCAAACAATGTCCTCCTATCTCAAGTCTTGGGAAGGACTCAGTAGGTGGATAAAATGCCAAATCCAGCCTATATATCTGGCTGATTGTGTGATAAACGGTAATAAATAAACCTTTAATATTATTAAAGAACAATCCCAGGTCCTCAGAAAGGAGTCACTAGGTGGACAAAAACACCAAGTTCAGTCTAAACATTTGGCTGTGTGGCCAACCATAATAATAGGAACCCAAGTTCCTGCACCATGCAAAGGTTCAAATATTGGGTATAAAATCTATAGCAAGAAGAGCAAGCATGTCCATAATTAACATTGTTTTGATGAGCTGTGTGGCATGTTAAAAAAAAAAAACAGGTGTCAGCTGGAGCTGAGACTCCTCAACTGTGGATGATAGTAAGCAAGTTGTGGTTAGTAACCAAAATGTTCAGGGAGCTGGGAGGGAGAAGGTTAGAGTGAGATAAACAGCCCAAGGAACTTATAAAGCACAGGAAAAAGGAGAAACTTGATCTAGATGCCAACTAAGCAGCCATTAACAGACTTGGGAGTGGAAGAAGGTAGGCTGATCATATTTATTACAGTTTTCCAGTTTATTATGTGATTTCTAAGACTGGAGTAAACAAATGTTTCTTTTGCCAATTATTTTGTACACATATTATCAGATCCACCTAGCAGACCTTGAATCCATTTCAAGGAGAATACAGACATTAATTAAATATTCATCTGAGAATCTGGGTCTAAAGATCAGAGAAATAAGGAAAGGAAAACAATGGATATACAAACCAGTTAATCCTATGTTTTGAAATAAGACCTATTTGCCTATAAGTGCAATTCTGGTTGTATTTTTAGATCCAAATTTCATTCAGTCAAAATAAGAGATCCTGGAAGCTTTGGATAGAAAGCATTTAGAATATATTTTTTTGTTTTAAAAATTTAAAAAATGAAGTTAGTCATGAGGGTAATTGAAATAATCTGTGGCTATTTATCAGAATAAACACTAGGGCTACTGTTCAGGTTCTATTCCTTTGCTTAGAGTTTACAGGTGACATATTTCAACTGGATAGAATTATCCAGTAGAGCTAAATATGCAGAGAAATGTAGGAGTAATGTATGAGAAAAAAATTCCAAATGAGACCTTTTAAATAATCTCCTGAGTAAGTACACATGAGTTATTATTCAACACAAGACAAAGTATTTGATTGGAGAGGCATTAAGTATGAGAGAATCTTCTCCTGACATTTTAGCTCTGAACTTTTCTTAGCCAGAAGATGAAATTAATCTCATGCAACCTCTGAGCAACATAACTATAGCAAGCATTAAGTCAAGCTGTGCTGGTTGGCTCAATGGAAGACAGTTATGACTAACTTTGATTTAATCATATCCATTGCAGTGTGCTTCACTGCAAAGAGTGAAAGCAACCTTGTCTATTCCTATATCCTCCAGGTATGTTAGACCACAACTCCAGTAATTCTCAGCCAACATTGATTATACAAATTGGAAATCACAAGAGCATTATATATGTAGGGAACCAGACTGGAAAAAACTTGACCCTGAATAAGCTGGTTTCTTTAAAACATCTAAGAAATATCTTAATATAGAAGGCTATCAGCAGTTCAATCTTATCCACATTTGTTAATCCATTTAAAATGATAGGCTTATTTTTAAAGTAAACATGATCAGAATTGTTTTGTTAATCATCTGAGCCCTTACTTTAGTCAAATATACCCTTGATACATGTTTGCAGCTCTTTTTTATCTGATTTATCAGAACAAAACCCTAGTGCTATGTCAAGGTATGATGTAAGAGCTACAGAGTACTTCAACTTGTAGTATAAATTATATTTGGCCATAAAGACTTAGAAAGCAGAGGATACACTTTTTAGTTCTTTCTTTTCAAGTGACATGTATAAAAGTAGAGAATAAAGCTGTTCCATTGTGATTGCATAGATGTCACAGTGAAACCAGCATATATTTTTAAAAGGAATATTTTCATTTAAGTATTGCTCCTATGGAAAACAATGACTAAATGAATACATGAATGCAGCCATTTAGAGAAAAAGTCCAAAAGTTTAGGGTTTTATCATGACTCAATGGTCCAGACAATTTAAAGGCTTATTCTAGAGCAAGCTAAATTGAAGTTTAAACTAGACAACACTGATATCTAGGAAATAAGCCCCATTTAAATTAATGGGATTCATTTCATAGTACCTTACTAGGATTGTGTTTAATCTTCAGCATGAGACTATTCAAAGAGCATTTATAAATGTCTATTGTGACCTACATATTACTTACATTTAGAACATTTTCAGGTGAAAGAGTCAAGTAGTTACTCTGATGTACTTTAAGGCCATCTGTCTCTTATAATAAGATTTTTAGTTCTTGTGGGATTACCGGTATATCCCCTGTCTGTTGCATATGTGGCAAGGTAATTCATAATAGCATTTCTATAGTGGTTTCATCCATTTGATACATAGAAAAGAGCTGGTGAATATTTTCCCCAAATCTCACAATAAAACACTGGGACGGCAAAACACTAAAACTAAGTAAAGCATGTAAAGAAGAGTTTGGAATGTGAATAGGGAATTTATGGTTATTGGATGCTGTTGGCTTTGTATTGTTAGCCAACATAGCCAACAGGTAAAAAATCTGGATATTGTTGGCAAATTACACTGGGAAGATTAGATTAGAACATTGCTTATTGGTTCAGTTACTACATGTAGTGAATTTATTGAGGCATTATATGCTTAAGGCCTAGGAAAAAAATCTGTGTGGATTAGACTTGGCTACTCTGCTATTATGTGTTTTTGATGATATTGGCTTGATATAATATAACTTTTTTCTGGAATGAAAGATAATGGAAGAAAAAGCTTAGGAAGCACAATCTATCTACATCTAAGACATCTCTGTGAGCTTGTTGGATATGACATAATTTAGTGGGCATGAATTCCTCTATTACAATTTAGAAGTATTAAATTATCATTATGCAACAATGTACAGAGCTGTGGTAGCACAGTGGTTAGAATGCAGTATTGCAGGCTAATTCTGCTGACTGCCAGCAATTTGATTCTCACTGGCTCAAGGTTGACTCAGCCTTCCATCCTTCTGAATAAAATGGATAAAATGAGGATCCAGATTGTTGAAGGCAATATGTTGATTCTGTAAGCCACTTAGAGCTGTAAAGCACTGTGAAACAGTATATAAGTCTAAATGCTATTGCTACATTTAGTAGACTGTTTTTTTTTCTATTTCTGTTAGGCAAATTATACCACCCCATGTTTCCATCTCCTTTGCAGTTTTTAAAAGCACAGCCTTTGTCCAGGGTCCTGATTAAGATTTAGCAAAGGCTTCCAAAGAAGTGGCTTGCAGTGTGTGCAGTGAGACTGAAGCACTTTTCATTGAACAATTAAAAAGAGCTACATCTTTTGCAAACCCACACAACTATTTCAAAAGTTGGCTCCAGGGCCAGATGTGTACATAACCACTTCACTTTGCTAGTGGCCCAGTGAGAGTATTGCCTGTGCATGGCCATACATGCAGACACAACCAGGCCCTGCTTTCAAAATAGTTATGTGAGCATTGGGGAAATTGTGGCTGCTTTCACAATTTGAACCATGTATTTCAAATGCTTTGGATAAATAAGCTTGATTTCTATTTGAACAATTTAGCTGTGTTCTGGGGAAGAGGATGCCACTGAAAACCAACCATTTTGCCATAGAATTTTATCATGTGGGAATGGATGTGGAAATGGATCTGAATGGTTTTGTAAAAAAACTTCCCAGACCAACCTACAACCCTCCTGATATTTTGTGGAGGTCTAGCGTTAAAGTAATAATGTGGTCCAATTCTGCTTAGTGCAAACAAAGACTCCCGTTGAAAATATGGGCCCTTCCCCACTTGTATCTAACCATGATTCAAATATGCCTTGGCATTATATTTTTATACTGTGTCCCTATGACATTGTCTTCATCTGCCCAGCCTGTGAATGCTTTAAGATGGCTTTAACTATAGTGGTATCAAAGTGTGTTTTCCCTTCAAATAGAAACTTCTATTGGCAGTCGCAAGCTGTGTAAAATCTGCTCTGTTTTGCCACGAGTTTACTTCAGAGACAAAAAACACATGACTGGTGATGCATGGGAAAGAAATCAGAGCAACTGTTTTGAGCGGATGAGAACTTTCCCTCAAGTCCCTGGTTTGGATTGTCTGTTTCCATTCTGCTGCTGACTCTCTAAAAAAGAGAGCATTCATTGAATAATAGTATTAGGGTGGTCAGCCAGTTATGCTGCCAATATTTTAAGGGTCTGTGACCCTTATCACAAAACTGAAATGGAGAGATGATTGGGCACCTCTCTATCCTAATAGTTAGGTCCTGAGTAAAACTCACTGGAATCTGGAACTCAGCATTTTTTACCTATAGAAAGGGGAATGAAGAAGAGAAAAATCCTAAATAAAAGTGTTGGTTGTGATTCAGATCCCTTTATATCTCTGCCCATTTCTAAACATTATTTATTATATTCAATTTGGGTTACAGCCTCATGGGACATAGAAGGAGGGACACAGAGGAGCTTAGAGTTTATCAACAGAATCCTACAGTCAAATCTGTCCATTCCTCTTGCATTGCCAAGACTGGCAAATGTTGTTCCCAAAGGCTAGTGATGTGCAGAAAAAGAAGATTGTAAATTTGGAGGAATCAACCAATTAATTAGCTTATCAGCTACATGCAAAATCAAGAGCACCCTTCAGCAACTAGTTGGAAGAACCTCAATAGACGCATGAGAGAATCAGCAGTGGGAACTACAAATTTGGTGCCAGTAGCATTTTCTGCTGATTCGGGTTTGGATAGATAGTACTTTAAGGCTGCAATGAGAAAAAGTCCTGTGTAGGGTTCAAACTCCTTGAGTCAAACATAGATTTGGGATATAAACATATCATTACCAGATATAACCATTTTTTTTCCATATGGTTATGGTAAAATAAATTTTATCTCATTCATCTGATCATTAGACAGCAATGGGTATGTAAGATACCCATTTTTATTTTTAAAGCATATTTCCCTTCCATGTTCTCACTGTTGATTTTCTGATGTTTAGAAAGGTTGTATACTTAAAAAAAATGCTTTATTCATTGTTTATTTAAGAAGCCAAAATTCAACTACTGTATTGTGGTTAAAAGTAGGATTTTTTAAAAAAATGGCAAACTTGTTCCCAGGGAGAAGAATGTATGATATCCCTTGGGGTAACCAATGAGCACACTGCAGAGCTGTAGACCACCAAAACTGGAATCTTTACATTCTACTTTGCAAAGATGAGATAAATGTATCAACCATAAGAGACCTGCTTCTAAAGAAAATGAAGACATTCAGATTTGTTCTTATGTTTAAATAGGAACACATGTTCTGATGTGTTTAGAGATGCTTTATCAAGATAGCATCTGTGGTTAGACTGGTAATATTCATCTTTCTTCTCATTATGCAGGAATGTATTCATCCCTCTCCTAACCAACATGTTTACACACACTGTCAGTGCTTGATAAGCATTTTGGTAGAGTTGAAGTAAAATATTGTGGACTATTTATTAATGAAACATTCTTAATATTTAGCACTGATTTTTATTCATTTTCTATCAGGTTTTATTCATTTTCATCAGGTTGTCAATCATGGAAGTTCCTTACCAGTTTCTTTTCTCTCTCTTTCTCTCAATAGGTAACTCAACATCTGCCAGGATGGAGAAGCTACCCCCACCAAGCATAAACTTATGTTTTGGACCAGAACATGTCCAACAGCCGTATATGAAGTTTTCTGAATGGAAATTCAAGCTATTCAAAGTGAGATCACTTGAAAAGCTTCTTCCTGAAGACAGCCACCAGGCTAACTCTGCTAAAGAAAATGTGACAAGGACTCTGGATATCACTGATGAACAACCTAAGGCAGCAGCTGTAATGTCACAAGTGACCTTCGAAACAGACACCGAGTTGAATAAAAATAGCTTGGCCAGAGAGAAAGATGTCTTTCACATGAGCCAAAGGGAGATGGAAGCTCACCAAGCAAACCTGCAGCACCTCTGTCGCATCTGTGGAGGCTCACTGAAAACTGACCCATACAAAAAGTGTCATCCAGTTCATGGGCCAGTGGATGAGGAGACCCAGGCTCTTTTGAGAAAGAAAGAGAAAAGAGCCACTTCCTGGCCAGATCTTCTTGTCAAAGTTTTTAAGATCGATGTAAGGGGAGATATTGACACAA
This sequence comes from Grayia smithii, assembly GCA_032468115.1. NCBI lineage: Eukaryota > Metazoa > Chordata > Lepidosauria > Squamata > Grayiidae > Grayia > Grayia smithii. Next base: position 41,673 of record JANHFM010007507.1, on the reverse strand, counting down.
TCCACCCTACTCATTTTTGTCACAATTGTTGGAAAGTCATTCAAAGAAAAGTCAGCAATGCCCCCCATGAAGCACATCTTCTAGAGAAAGACCCAGTGGAATGGCATCCCCATTCAACAAGCTGTGACATTTGTGTCACTTCCTTTCGTGGAGTCAAGAGAAAAAAAACAATGCTGAATTCACAGCTGAGCAAAAAACTCAGGATTATTGCTGGGCATACGAGAAAAATAAGATGCATACGAAAGGTAAAGCAACTGAATAACAAAAATTTGATGAAAAAGATTTCAAACTGTAAGCAAATCCATCTCAGTACAAAAACCCTTGCAATAGACTACCCTGTGGACTTTGTAAAGTCAATATCTTGCCAGATCTGCGAACACATCCTGGCTGATCCAGTAGAAACAACATGTAAACACTTATTTTGTAGAGTCTGCATTCTTAAATGTCTTAAAGTAATGGGAAGCTATTGCCCGTCCTGCCGATATCCTTGTTTTCCTACTGATCTAGTGAGCCCTGTAAAATCCTTCCTAAGCATCCTCAACAATTTGGTTTTGAGATGCCCAGTAAAAGGCTGTCATGAGGAGGTCTTTTTGGAAAAATACTGCCAACATCGTTCTAATCATAAAGGGGCAGAAAGTACAGACAGCTATGTCTATATCAACAAAGGTGGCCGACCGAGACAACATTTGCTTTCACTGACCCGGAGAGCTCAAAAGCACCGCTTGAGAGAACTCAAGCTTCAAGTGAAAGATTTTGCAGAAAAAGAAGAAGGAGGAGACGTGAAGTCTGTGTGCCTAACTTTGTTCCTGCTGGCTTTGAGATCTAGAAATGAGCACAGACAAGCAGATGAATTGGAAGCTATAATACAAGGGAAGGGATCGGACCTTCATCCAGCTGTTTGTTTGGCAATCAGAGTCAACACCTTTCTTAGCTGCAGCCAGTATCATAAAATGTACAGGACAGTAAAGGCAATTACAGGAAGGCAAATTTTCCAGCCTTTGCATGCTCTCCGAACAGCTGAGAAGTCCCTTCTGCCTGGTTATCATCCCTTTGAATGGGAACCTCCTTTGAAAAATGTTTCTAGTAACACAGATGTAGGTATTATTGATGGGCTGTCAGGAATACAACAGTCTGTGGATGACTACCCAGTGGATACAATTGCAAAGCGATTTCGATATGATGTAGCTTTGGTGGCTGCCCTTATGGATCTAGAAGAAGAAATTTTAGAAGGACTGAAAACTCATGACTTGGATGATTATTTGAAAGGGCCCTTCACTGTAGTGATTAAGGAATCCTGCGATGGAATGGGAGATGTCAGTGAAAAGCATGGCTGTGGCCCAGCTGTTCCTGAAAAGGCAGTTCGATTCTCCTTCACCCTCATGAGCATCACTGTAACTCATGACCATGGCAGTGCGAGGATTTTTGAAGAAAACAAACCCAATTCAGAGTTGTGTTGTAAGCCTTTGTGCCTTATGCTGGCTGATGAGTCAGATCATGAGACACTCACAGCCATCCTGAGTCCTCTTATAACAGAACGGGAAGCCATGAAACATAGTACACTGATACTTTATATGGCTGGCATTCCTAGAATTTTCAAATTCATATTTAGGGGCACTGGATATGATGAAAAACTTGTCCGTGAAGTCGAGGGTCTTGAAGCATCAGGCTCTAATTACATTTGTACACTTTGTGATGCCACCCGCCTAGAAGCCTCTCAGAACCTAATCCTGCATTCTGTAACCAGGAATCATGCTGAAAACCTAGAACGATATGAAGTGTGGAGGTCCAATCCTTACCATGAAGCTGTTGATGAACTACGTCACAGAGTGAAAGGTGTTTCTGCCAAGCCTTTTATTGAGACTGTGCCTTCAATAGACGCACTTCACTGTGACATTGGCAATGCTGCTGAATTTTACAAAATATTCCAGTTTGAGATTGGTGAGGTATACAAAAATACCAGTGCAACTAAAGAAGAGAGAAAGAGATGGCAGTCAACTCTTGACAAACACCTTAGAAAAAAGATGAATTTGAAACCTGTAACAAGGATGAATGGAAATTTTGCAAGAAAGCTCATGAGTAGAGAGACTGTGGATGCAGTTTGTGAATTAATAAAATGTGAGGAGAGACATGAAGCCCTCAGAGAATTAATGTACCTTTACCTTAAGATGAAACCAGTATGGAGGTCTTCATGTCCAACCAAAGAATGCCCAGAACTTGTATGTCAATACAGTTTCAACTCTCAGAGATTTGCTGAGTTGCTGTCGACTAAATTCAGTTATAGATATGATGGGAAGATTACCAATTATTTTCATAAAACACTTGCTCATGTTCCAGAAATTATAGAACGGGATGGTTCCATTGGTGCATGGGCAAGTGAGGGAAATGAGTCAGGCAACAAACTGTTCAGACGCTTTCGAAAGATGAATGCCAGGCAGTCAAAATGTTATGAGATGGAAGATGTTTTGAAGCATCATTGGTTATATACTTCAAAGTATTTACAAAAATTCATGAATGCTCATAATACATTGAAAAGCCAGATGGTCCAACTTAGGCCAGAACAGACTGAGAGCAATGTCATGATGATGGAGGATTCTTTGGAGACTCCTGATTTCATGGACTTCTAAGTGGAATTAAATTTTGCATTGGTCTTGCAGCTGAAAAGTCAATATTCATTTGCATCCAGAAATAGTGGAGAGGTTTTTTACACTGAGCTGTAAAAACCTTGAGGAAAGCTGTTTGATGGGGGACTGTGCTGTTCTAACAACAGGTCCATAACACGAAAGTGTGTGTGAGCAGATGTGGCCGGGCTCAGCCAATTTTAAAGAGGAAAACAGAACCAAAACCAGTAATTATTTTTCTGTGACCACATTTAAATACTATGTAGAAGGCAAAATAGAACAATTTCAGTAAAATTTGTAAAAGGTTAATGATAACATATTGCTTTTATAAATATTTATTAGCCTTTTATTAGCCAAGAGAAAACATTGTCCCAATATTTTAAAAGGGGGAGACAGAAGACCTGGGAAACTAAAACCATTTACTTTGAAGTCTATTACTGGTCAAAATACTAATACAAATAATGAAGTAGCAAGTTTATGATCATTTAGAAAATAATTTAATTAGTTATCTAATTAAACATTTTCTTTTCAATGGCTTCTGGCTCCAATTCCTGATCAATCAATCTGCAATATGGAGGCATTTATAAACAGGCATGCAATTACAACTCTAGATAGTAATTCAATATTTTTAAAAGTAATTTCTAATCAATTTCATTCTCCTAAAGTTTTAGATTTTAAATAAACAGAAATGAAGATTTGAAATAATACATTTACAATTTATTTAAAATTAGACTATATATATATATATATATATATACCAGAAGTTAAGCTCATTCTTTGCTTTTTATGTGCCATGAAGCCAATATGTAAAACTCTGTCATTTCTGTTTACTATATTCTTTGAGTTTTGACAGAGTTGACAGATGCTGTAAATGGATCATGGTGTCAGTTCTTTAACTTCCGTAGAGCTTAGAAGGGTAGGATATATTTAAAATAATACATTTAAAATAGTATATAAAATAGTACACATATAAAATAGATACGATTTTGCTACTCTTCATATATCTAATTAAGATTAATGAGATGATGTGAATCCTATATATAGCTAACTCATAAAAAAGAATATTGCTAGCTTAGGGTTGAAATGAGGGATCCTTTGTTGGTGCTCTCTGAGCTTGGTTGTTTTCTTGCAGGCTTTCATTAGCCAAACTAGGCAACACTATCAGTGCTGATGATGTTACCTAGTGTAGGTAATGAAATATCTGCAGGGAACATTGTTCAAATTGTTCAAATACTTTGAAAGAGCAACTGGTGTAGTCATTAGTGACAAGCAACTTTCTCCATTGTAGTCAATCTAAGGTGGGTTAAGGGGTTAGAAGAACAATGTGGAGAGAAAGGAGAGAGCTACAAGGATCCACACACTGTTCACAAACAACGGGTTTTCAAAGATGTTCTTGAAAACAGATCCGAGAAATATTTTATAGGAAATGCTTCTCTGTTCAGAAGCTTCTGAGGTCAGATTGCTTTGACCCTTGTATTTCTCAACTTTAGCAACTTTAAGACACATGGACTTCAACTCCAGATTTGGAAGTTGAAGTCCATGCATCTTAAAATTTGCCAAGCTTGGGGAACATCGCTCTACAATCAGAAATCAATGAATTGGGGATAATAGTGGTGGGATAATTGAAACATGGTTTCACCGATCATACATGTTTACATACTTATAGCCCTTTATTGTCATGGGGTGTGTGCAGGGGTGAAATCCAACAGGTTCTGACAGGTTCTGGAGAACCGGTAGCGGAAATTTTGAGTAGTTCAGAGAACCGG
>JANHFM010007505.1:235229-252839 GCA_032468115.1 Grayia smithii | reverse complement strand
GGAAATGGGGATTTTGCAGTAACCTTCCCCTGGAGTGGGGTGGGATGGGAATGGAGATTTTACAGTATCCACCAAGCCACACCCACCAAGCCACACCCACAGAACCGGTAGTAAAAAATTTTGAAACCCACCACTGTTCATATAGTCAGTAGTGTCATGGAACACTTAAACTCAGCCATTTTACACAGATTGCTAATCTAATCCTTCAAAAACAAACCATTTGGAAAGAAAAAGTGATCAAAGCAGTTTTGGGTACAATTCTGAAAATCTCCCTGGTGCTAGGACATGGATGGCCACTTTCATCACTGTTATTCATTTTGGGTCTTGGAGTTTTGAATGGAGACATAACACACGATGAAAAAAAATGTCGTGTTGAAAATTAAGAAAGAAGTGTATAAACTAAGAACATTTGTTGAGTTTAATTTTCAATTAATTTTGAACATTAAACTCAACAAATTTTGAACAACTGTCTAGGAGAGATGGATGTATTAATGGAGAAACCAAGAGAAATTGGTGCATTGGCTGGAGTTAAAGTGAATAAGATTGGCAAACAATATGAAGATGGAAGATCAAAAGAACCATAACAAACAGATTTCAGATTGAGAAAAAAGTAAAATATTTGGTTATTACTCTAACATGAATTCCCAATTTATTAAGATGGAAAAAGTTACGATTGTAAATGATGGGAAGAATTTGTGTGAAAAAATGTATGTGTTAATTAGTTTGCTGTTCTTATTTCAAACTCCCTATTTTAAAAACTGATGCATGATTTAAACAGTGGCAAAATACATTTAAATGGCAGAGGAAGAAACAAAGGATTAAATATAACATTCTCCAATATGCAAAGAAAAGAGGAGGATTGGGATTACCTGATTTTAAATTGAATTTTTTTACCCCGCTGCTTGGTTTGAATGCAGGAATGGCTATTGTTAAGAAACAAGAGACTTTCAGAATTAGGTGATCATAGTCTAAGATTTGGGTGGTATGGTTATGTATGGTATGACGAAATAAACATAAATTTTAAAAATTGTCATATCAGGACTGCCATATTATGAAAATAGAATAGATACAAACTCAAGTGACACCTGAAAACATTTTTGTTAGCCTCAGTCCAAGAAGTATTTTACAGAAAAGTAACTGTGAGCGAAGAAAAATGGTTATCATATGAACATTTGCTTGTATAACAAAAAGAAGAGCTTAAGATGAAATCAACAGAACAATTGACTGCAGAGGGATTTAGTTTTCAACAACTCATGACCTCTTGGGTCAACTTTTCAGATATTTTTTTTAACCTGATTCCTCAATGCCTTCAACAAGAGCAAGGTTTCTAATCTACTGAAAAGTTTATAAAAAATTCAGGGAAACATACAAGTGGTGGGTTGCTCCCGGTTCGGGACGGTTCACTCGATCCGGTAGCAGTGACATTATGATGTCACCGAACCAGTTCTCCAGTGGGTGCACCCACCCACATGCCCGTACTTACAGATTTTCCAGAAAAAACCTCAAAACAAGCTTTTTTTGAGTTTTTTTCTGGAAAAAACTTAGTGTGCATGCACGGAGTGCGCTTTAGATGCATGCGCAAACCAAGCACACGCGCACCAGTCACACGCAAAGCACATGCAGGAAGAGAACCGGTAGTAAAGGTAAGTAGAACCCACCCCTGAAATATACACAAATACTTTGAAAGTAGCCTATGTTTGATGGTATAGCACAAGCAAACATCAGGAGTTGATCATTGGAGATCAAGTGTTTTGACACTTTTATTATATCATAAAATGCTACATTAAAATGTTTTTATATATGCCCAATTTCAACTCCACAGCAGTCATGGGTCCTGGATTGTGGAAGCATTCTGTAAGCTAGTCCATATGAAGAACCTTGGTTGAAAAAGTTTTGGCCTATGATGAACAATTCATCCAGTTAAAATTACAGACACGAGAGTTTTAGTTGAATGTAGATAGTTTCCATATGCACAAGTAAAGGAAAGATTTAATATGGATAAAAAAGTACCAAGAATAGCATATCATAAAATGGAATTTGAAAACAAATTATGTACAAATGATGAACATGTGATTGCTAAAATGCATATACTTTTACTGAGATTTGATACAGAAGAAAGTTAAAGAATGTATAGTAAAATGGGTCAAAAACTTTGGTTATAATATTTAAATAGATCAGCCAGACAAAATTTGAAAAGTTTTGAAATGTCCATCATCTTACAATTTAAAAGAGAACTTTTATAAAATAATGTATCATTGATATATAACACCAGAGGAATTGCTTCAGATGTACACTTCTTTATTTGTAAAATGAAAATTAAATGCACACATAGGATGAGGGAATAGCCAGTTTGGTAATGAGAATTATGGGGGGAAATGTCTTGGATTAGTGTTGATTGTGAAACTAAATATGAATCAGTAATGTGATGCAGCTGAAAGAAAAGAAAATGTAGGTTTAGCCTGTAGGAACAGATGTATAATTTCCAAATCACATCATTCCTATTTATTCTGCTTCAATCAGTTCTTAGATCAAGAATTGTGACTAGTGCTGCTTGCAATATTTTAAGAAGGATTCAGAAAAATTGTAATAAAGAAGGGAAATATAGTGATCAGGGGACTAGAAATTATAAAAAGAGAATGAAGAAACTGTGTATGTTTAGCCTTGGCTAAAAACAATTAAAATAGTTTTCAGTAGCAGTCTTCAAATGTCTGAAAAGATGTTGTACATATATATTCTTATTGCACAGTTCAGGACCTAGAATAATGAATTTAAGCTATTCTGATTAAATGTTATAAATACTTCTCAAAGTAAAAGCAGTTTTGACAATAGAACCAACTAGAGAAGTGGTGGATTCTCTTTCATTGGACAAATTCAATGAGGGGCCATACAAAATCTTTAGGTTTCTATTCTGACTGGCAAGGAGGATGGTTAATTAGATAGTCTAAATAGACTCGTCCAGCTTTAGACCTTTATAATTCATCCACAATACCTCTCTGGCTACTTCTAAGGACAATGAACAATTGGTTCCCAAATTTATAAAGTTCTAGAAGGTGGCAGGAAGAAGACAGAGAATATCAGACCATTTATTTGTTTGTTTGTTTGTTTGTTTGTCAAGCATATATAAGATAACAGGTAAAACTATAAACATAATATGAATACATGAAAAGAGTAAGAGTAAAAAGGAATATTAGGACAGGGACCGTAGGCATGCTGGTGCACGCCCCTTTATTTATCTAAACATAAATATATTTATCTAAAACATATTTATCTAAACATAAACAGAATAATCCATTCATTTCTATGAAATTGATATCCTTAAAGCATCTTAAATGAAATGCAAAAGAGGCTGAGCAACATGAGGGTACATAGAAGAAACAAAGAATCCTGATGTAGGAGCATTAAAAAAGAGATCCCAGTAGGATCTAGTCTAGGACCCTAAGAGGCAGCATCTCATGGGGACAGGCATGATGATCGGTCCAACTCGGAATCCACAGCAGATCAGGAAAGAATGGCCAGACAGAACAGGGTCCCTGCGAAAACAACAACATGAGCATGTGGGGAGGAGTTAGTCCCTACTAATGCCCACAGCTGCCTTATATTCCTATGTTACCCTCTGGATCATCAGAGGGACAGTCTACCCATATGATGCCTAGGAACCATGCTCACCATCAGTGAGGCAACAGATTGTTTTAGAGAATCTGAGTCTGAGAATATTGGGAAAGAAGTACTGGGATACAAATGGGGCAGGATAGGATGAGTAGCAGATTGATGGGAAGCATTGAAAATGAAAGAATGAACGAAGGGGAGACTGGTATCTGGGTTTAGAATATTGCCATTCTAGGATGGTATTTTTCTTCCTTCTCCTCTTCTCCCTATTCCCCCTTCTTTTTTTTTCTTCCCCAGCAACCACTGCCTGAGAGACCAAGAGGCAAGATATGATGGATCTTTGCTAGTAATTTCTGGTGCAAGTATTTATGGGATACCAAGAACTTCCTACCTACCACTAAATAATTTTCTTACCAGTTGTTATGGCACCATACAATCTAATGAGGAAACCTCACTTAACATGATGGTATAGAAAAAAGATGAAATGATTTGGTTAGTGATTAGAGGGGAAAGTCATGCCATAGCAACAAGGGAATATTCATACCAATTGTCATCTTTGGAAGCCATATTAGGAGGCTTCCACACTGCCACCTTCTCCACTGTGGGAAAGTAGGAGGGGGGAGTTGGTAGAAGGAGATATTAGCCATAATAGCATTCCTCCTAATAGTCAAGGTCAGGGCAATCCTGCATCTGGAGAAGGAGTGGCATCATGATGGAATAGAGGTGATTGGACCATGTGACCCGTTGAGGAGGGAGGAGATGGTTTTGGGGGTTTTGATATCTTGAGGGAAAACCCGGAACTCTCAGATTCAGGTTTTCCCAGATGTGCCAGTTTATTTGTTCGAATAAATGAAAACTCTGAGAGATGGTTGCTTCAGAGTTTTTTCTTCGGCAAAGAGTTTTCTGGAATGCTGACACCAGCAGTCCTGGATGATGGGGATCAGAGGAAAAATGAAAATGCATTAACCAGCATAATTCTGGCTTTAGAGGACAGTCAGCTAATACACATGAGGGATCTCCAGTCTGCAAAAGATTGCTGGGAGGCGTTTCGCAGTGTGTATGTGAGAGAGACTGCAGGCAGTAAAGTCTTGATAACTAGGCAGCTGTATAAGGCACATCTGAAGCCAGGAGAATGTGTGTCCACACATTTGCAGAACATGAGATGGACATTCTTCAAGTTGGAAGAAAGGGGAATGAAATATACGGAAGCACACAAAGTGTATGTAGTGCTTAGTTCCTTGGATAGTTCATGGGACATTCTTGTGAACAGACTTGAATCGATGCAAGAAGAGGACTTATCGTATTTTTCAGAGTATAAGACACACCTTTTGACCCCCAAAAAGAGGGTGGAAATCTGGGTGCGTCTTATACACCAAATGTATACATTCGGTGGGGCAAGGGGGGCAGTTTCTGCGATGGTGGCGGTGGTGGTGGCAGCGGCAGCAACAGCAGCAATGGCAGCAACAACAGACAGCTGATTGGCAGTGTTTTGCAACCACCAATCATCAAAGGGAATAGGAAATGGTTCTGGGAACCATTTGCTATAAATAGAGGGAAATTCTCGCCTCGCTGCCGGATCTGCCTCAAAGTCACCATTTGGAGGAGGAATTCTGGGAGTTGAAGTCCACAAGTTGTCAAGTTTGAAGACCTTTGGGTTAAGGTGTGTCCTGCCCTTTGGGCCCTCTTCTGTGGCTCCCTGTCGATGATCCCACCACTGGGTGGCTCCACCCCTCCCCCTCACTTCTCACCTGCCCTCAGAAGAGAAGGGCAACTGTGGTGGATAGAGACTTGCTCCATATTCCAGAGTGGGAGCGAAGCACCCTTCTACTTGCCTCTTTTTCCAGCCCTCTTTTTCCGCATCTCGGCTGCTGGGGGAGATGCATGACTTTGCTCTACGCTGAGACATTGGTTGGGCTGCCCAGCTGCAGCCGATGCTGCTTGTTGTAATGGGCTCCAGGAGGAGGAGGAGGGAACACTATTTCCCCCATTGTGCAAGAGCCACTAGCAGCTGCGGAGCAGCGAAAGGAATATGGGGAGATGCATCCCAGCTGGTGTCTTGGGGCAGAGAAAATCGCATGTCTCCCATTTGCCTCTTGCTGTCTCCATGACTGCTTGCTGCTCTTGCATTTAAACTTAGCACACTGTGCAATGGGGGAGACAACATCCCCACCTCCTCCCTTGTTGTGGGCTCCAGAAATCTGGGATGAAGTCCACAAGCCTTAAAGCTGTCAAGTTTGAAGATCTCTGGATTAGGGAAAGGGTCTTCAAACTTGACAGTTCTGCCTTGCCTTTCTTTTTCCCTAGACAAGGCAACAAGAGGAAACAAAACTGACCCAGTAAAGAAGAATCAGAAAGCAGTCCTTTAATACATTTATTTCAAAGAATTTTAAGTCAACAATCATAGACGTTCAAACTGTAATTTACGCTTTATTGAGACAGGGTTAAAGTAACAGAATACTAAAAGTCTGTGTCCCTTCCTTCCTTCCTTCCTTCCTTCCTTCCTTCCTTCCTTCCTTCCTTCCTTCCTTTGTTAATGACAGTGATGATGGTTTTTAATACCGCTGTTGACTTTACATGGTTGTAAAAATCATTCTGCTATACTGGTATTTTATTAAATAACATTTTACCACACCATTTGGTTCAGAATACTTTTTTCCTTGTTTTCAACCTCTAAAATCTAGGTGCGTCTTATACTTTGGTGCGTCTTATACTCCAAAAAATACAGTAACTAGTCTTTCAGTTGAAACAAAGACAGGGAATTATTTTTTTCTGGACTGACTTTGAATCTGAAAAAATATCCATTGTATAAAGCTTACATTATCAGAAGAAGTAATTAGAATTATGCAACATTCCCAATTAAGTGATGCTTAGAGGATGATATTAACCATTAATATTCCAAATACTTAGTACTATCTGTTTAAAAGTTGGAAGGTAATTTTTGTCCATGTGTAATTCAACTGCTGAAATTGCAGTATCCATATGTATGATCTATATTACAGTTTTGTAAACCTAAATAACACAGTTACCAAAATTGTCTAAGAATTCCCAGATGGCATCTATTCATACATTTTTATTTGAAGCATTGTGGGCAACTTTCCAAGTGAGCCACAGTTTGACTATAAAGCTTTGGCTGGCCAGAGATTGATTATATCATTGCTAACGTTTACTCTATAATTACTGTGTGTCTTATAGAAGGCAAAGCTTCTGACTTAGAGATATCTGTGGTATGGCATTGCGATTACATTTAGCCTTTCCTCTAGTGTGTCTACTTTTCTGGTGCCACATGTAAGACAAACTCTGTGTCTGAAAGACTTATTTGCCTATATCCAACTGATGTTAGTCTTCAAGGTAATTGATCACATATCAAATAGAAAGTGTAAACAATAGAAACTGTAAGGTAGAAACTGTAAAAAAGAATTGGCCAGGTGTAACAAATTTAATTGGTATAATTTCTTCTAAGGCTATTTAATTAGGATAGGAATGAGAAGTTTGGAATTGCCAAAATATTCAGATTAATCTAATTCAGTTGTAGCCACTCCAGCAATAGAAGCTCTTTAAAGTCTCGAGCCAAATTCTTTCCCAACTCTGATAGTTAAATTGTCAGAAGGGGAAAATTGATAGAATAGAAACCACTTCAATTATTAATTTACCTTGATATTTTTGTCCTTTACACTACCTTTTTTTGGCTTGTAAAAATGAATCAGATGTAACCACACATTAAGTTGGGATCAGTGTCCTGGAATTGATGCCGGCATCTCCTAAATCAGAGATCACTGATAATAATTAAGGCAACAAGCAACATGAGACTTATTTTTAAAATAAGCGTGGGTAGTTATGGAAGTACCGCGATACTCCCATGTAACACCACTCCTGCGTGAGCTGCACTGGCTTCCGGTCGCTCTCCATGTGTGCTTCAAGGTGCTGGTTCTGACCTATAAAGCCCTACATGGCTTAGGCCCAGGATACTTGCAGGACCACCTACTGCCACAAACATCCTCCCAGCGCCCGGTCCGCTCCCATAGGGCAGGCCTTCTCAGGATGCCCACAGCCAGACAATGTCGGCTGGCGGCGCCCAGGGGGAGAGCCTTCTCTGTGGGTATTTTCTATGTTTTGTTCTCCCAGTTTCAATCAGCATTCCATGAATATGGGAAGATCATAGATCCTTTTGGTAGAGTTTTTTCTTCTACCATCTTTGGGTTTACCAAATTATATTCTTCAACATAATGAGCATTTCCATGTACGTGAAGCCATTTCTCTTCAGGGTTTTTGTGAAATTTGTAGATACTTGGCCATTCCAGTTTGCTATTATTTAGTTCAATACAGCAGAGACATGAAATTGGAGTAAGTTTCAGAATAGTTGAGAAGTAGGATGAAAGTTAAAGGGATTCCACAATTTTTAAAAATCATTTGTACATTCCTATATTTATTTTTATTAATTTTCAAATTTTAAACTCGCAAAACTTATGTAGTGGATATACTTACAGGAACTATTCATACTTCAAAAATGATTCAGAAATTTTTTTGGGAATGTGTGGGAGTGGAATACTTCTGTAAAGTAGACACATACTTTCCAGGTCTCTGTATGTGCCTAAAAAAAAAAAAGACCTAAACACTTGAATGAAACATGTAGCTGCTTTAATGAGTCATAGGATGCTTTGCTCAAATTTTACTTACTCGGTTCTCAGAAGGTGACAGTACAGAAGGCGTTAAAATATTTAAATATTCTGGTTATCCACTATCTCAGAGGATAAATGACAATATAGGTTTATTAGTATATAGGTCCATTCACAAAGGAAATATATATTTTTCTTTATCCTTAAACTATTAGCTATAATTTGATCAGACATTTAGAAGTATGAAAACAATAAATTTAGTATAGTTCAGTCAGTTACAATAAAACAAAGACATCTATTATTAAAGTTATTTATAAGAAAGCAAAAACTAGATTAAAAAAATATTTTCTCTGTTGCCTCATTAAAATGTAGAAACATAAAGCTAAACTATGGTCCCAACTTTGATAAAAACAAAATATTTTTGTCTCAGTGATGCAACAGAAGATACACAAGCTAAATTTGATACCCTCCATTCTCTTTTGGAAAATAATGAAATGACAAACATACTTTATGCTAAAACTGTTCTGGTGATTTCAGATAATATCACTGAGCAGAAAATTGTTAGAACTTCCTCTATATAGTTTGCTATACTTTTTTATAATTAAAAAATCCAGGATGTTAAACACATCTGCTGATATGAAATACTTTAAAAAATAAGGATAAACAATAATATTACTTAAATACAAACTAGTAAGATTTGAAAAAAATATGTTTACCAAAGAGTGATTTTTAGAATTTTTAGTTACCAATGTACATTTGTTTCAGAAAAAAACATGTATATGTAATACAAAATTGTGAAATAAAACCATATTATGGTTATAAAATAAACACTAACACAGTTTTTTTCTTCACATAGGAGTCATTTTTATTTTATTTTATTTCTCTTCCCCACAAATCTTCCACAACTTTCCACTTTTCCTTCTTTCCCTGAGACGAGGATGTCACCTGCTTCAGACAGTAGTCTGTATTTGGGTTCTAATGGTGCAAAGGAAAACAAGACTTAATGCAAAAAAAGGTTTAAAGCATTACCCCTACTCAGCATGATACAGGAAATGTTCTCAGCAGGATGGGTTTCTGAGACCAGTCTACCATAAATTTATGCCTCTCATAGTTAACCTAAATGGACTATACTCTTTAATTCAGATTTTTGTTTAGTACAGATTTGGAGTATTCTAGAATCTTTTCACAACCTGTATTAAAAATTTTGCTCTTCCATCTAAGAGATGTGGGAAGTTTATTGTTCTCAGTAAATTTTGAGGTATCTAAAAATGAATGGCTAATGAATAACTATTTTGGATATACAACACTGTAAGATTTATTAATTACATCATCAAATAGAAGTTCAAGATGTAGATCTTCCTAGTCTGTTATAGAAGTTTTCTGTTTCAAAACCCTTTTTACCTTGGATATTCTAACGAAGTCATATCTACCAAGTAATGTTCCAAGGACTATTTACGGCCTTGGGTTGCTTAATGAATGAAATAATTTCTGTGCAAGGCACTTTTGAAGTTTCTGGATATACTTCCCTCAATAAGCTGCTGAGAATTATGAGAATAAGCAACATCCAATATACAAGTGACTATACAGTATATAAATAAATAAGTGTAATCAGATATATTAATACCAAGGTAAGACAAGAATGAGATAGTGAACCCTATGAAATAAATTCCTGTATAACTTTTCGACTTTGGGATTATGGAAAAAAAGGAAAAGATACCATTTTTCAGTTTTTTATGAAAGGCAAACTTTTTAACTAAGCAATCTCTACAATAGCAAGTATTTTTTTCTTGTGAAGACTAACTTAGACTTACATGAACAGACATACTAGCTAGTGTTCTAGGTACGTGTTGCTAAATTTGGTGGGAGATGTCCATCTTTGAAAAGAATATTTTAGTGCATCTGAAATTTCATCCAGAAATTCATTATTTTGTGTTTGTGTGTGTGTGTGTGTGTGTGTGTGTGTGTAATAATTAAATAATTAAATTATAATATAATTTACACATTTGAATTAGGACCTTTTGAGTTCAATTTCATTTATAAACCTTGAAATCGGAAAGCTTCATCTTTGGATAAACTCAACTCTGCTTATAAAATGGCAATAACATTGGTTTCCTTTACACAAAGAATGACAGAAAAACATTTTAGTGGATTTTTTGCTAGAACACAAAGTGAATCAAACTCCCTTTCTTTTGCTCCTTATAACTATAAAATAGACATGTGCTATGCTTTGGTTAGTTAGCTCATGACGTATACAGTTATTTTAATTATTTTAATTATCAAATGTATATAGCCTATGGGCTCTGCCATGCATTCAACTGTATTTTTGTTGCAATGCCAAAATGTGCTAGAAACATTTTAAACTGTCTTTAAGAGTAGATCTGATCCAACATGATGGTACCTATGCTTTTAGGCCTATCATCTTAAAAAAAGCTACTTTAACTTGTACCCTTGAAATCTTATTTGATGCATTTAGTGAAGAAAGTTACCTTTATAAGGGGATTTAAGACTGTTCATGTCACATTTTAATGGTCAAAAGTGACATAATTACACTGTTGGAAATTGCTATTAACACTTCACCCCATTCATCTTTCAAAATGGGGGGGACAGAGTTTTGGTTTTCTGAGGATGAAACTGGGTTTTCCTTGAAAAATATATTGACTAAAATGTAGGAAGCATATTTCTGTACAGTGCTCAAAATGAGTTGCTTCCATTTGAAAGGAAATCATGCTCTGTTATTACTGTTGAAATGAAATGGGTGGTATGAAGTTTCCTTGAAAAAATAAGTGCAATTCTCCAATACATCCAACATTATTTCTAGCACTGCTCTTTCTATTGCTAGCTTATATTATTGCAAACCAGTAAATTTTCCAGAAGTGTCATCAATTGCCTTAAGAATAAAGAGTGAATGTCTTCCAATCCTTCTGATTAATAACATTAATTACATGTTTCACCTTGACTTATACACAAGCTCATATTAACTGAAATAACTCTTTAAAGAAAAATAAATTTTTCTTCTAAAATTTCAGATTTGTCCCCCCTAGAGAAATGCGATTAGGCATCAAATATATATTACCACAGCATGTATTCAGATACTGTTAAAATAAATTGTTCTCTTTCAAGTAAGACTAAGGCTTATTCATTCCCAAATGATGATGGAGGATGGAGAGCTATCCCAAAAGATTTGGGAAAGAATTAGCCTGTTGTAAGTTCAAACACTAACTTAATTTATAAATGATTTATTTTACAAACATGGTAAACTAACCTCCAGGAGAATATAAAAGAAATGGATCAACAAGGATTTCACTTTCAGATATTTCTTTAGAAGAAGCAGTTGTACTTCTAATCTGGTGATGAGAACAATAAATTGTTCAGGGAATAGTCTTATTATACGGTTTGCACATTTTGTATAAATAGAGATGGGGAACTTGTGGCTTCACAGAGGCAGTTTTACCACCTCAGGCCATTATCCATGCTCTTTTGGATTAATGAAATTGGACATCCAATGACATCTGGAGGATGAAATTTCTGCCTTTGCTTGAGCTAACAGAACTGTAGGAAAAAGTCAAAATATGTATTGCTGGCTAAACTTGCCAAAAATGTTTCATCCTTTTTTCCTGTTATTTGTAGTAAATACAATAGTACTAGGGAATTGTTTATAGACAAGAAATGTAGATGTTGTTTAATCCTGGATATAGATGATTTGTAAACATCTCTCTCTAAAATGCAAAAGAGTCTGCTGTTTACAATGATCTTGTTTGTTGGTTACTTGTTTATTACTTGTTTCAGAGTGAAATTCTGGTTATTATTGTACTACATTTTATTGTGAAGTGCTTCTAACCACCCAAGTGCAAATAATAATATTTACTGAGGAGCATAGATTGGTATGGAATAGCAAGTACACCAGACACTTAAAGAAATAAAAAAGGCATTGGAAGAATATCTGAAGGACAGGGTAGAATATGCAATTAAGTAGTATACCACGAAAGCCTACTGAATATCAAACAGACCAGAATTACCTACAAGAAAGACAAAATAAAGAGGAGAAAAGAGATGTGGCAAAGCAAAGTATTACATGGCCATTACACCTTTGGACCGCCCCATACCTTCGCTCCTTCCACCGTGACCTGAAAACGTGGCTTTTCCACTAAATAGGCTTCAACTGACCAATTTTAGACTTTATATATTTAAATTGGATTTTAAATTTTCTATTGCCCCTTTTTACTCTTTCGATATTTTAAACTATTTTAATGTTGTATGTCTTGTTGTGTGTTATGTTTTGTCTATGGATATATGTTTTTTATTGGATATTTTTTATTGTGAGCTCCCCCGAGTCCTTCAGGAGAAGGGCGGCATAAAAGTCTAAATAAAATAAAAATAAAATAAAAATAATGTTTTTTAAAAGAAGCCTAGTAGGCAAAGCCAATAACAACAAAACCTGCTAAAAGGAGGAAAGTTGAAGAAAGTGATGGAAAGAGGGGGTGGGAGGGAGGTGATGGTGGTGATGGAGAGAGAGGGGGGAGGGAGAGAGGGAACGAGGGAGGGAGGGAGAGGGGGGAGTGAGAGGAACGATTGGAGTGTGATCTGTGTGGAGGGATTGAGGGATGAGAAATAGGATTTGGAGGATGAGCTTGATACAGAATTGTGAAGTTGGATTGCATTTTGGAACTCAGACTCTTCAAGAGTTTGCTTTTCTTTTAGCTTTACTAGTTTATTTCTGTGCTTGGTTGCACTCAAGTTGGCAGGCATTGTATGAATGAGCGTTCTCACAGCAGTGGTTTGCTATAGATTGATAAATTATCAGTCCCTTCCAATTAAATAATTCCTGATTCCATATTGTGAGTAACTCTCAATATGAATGTTATTCTGTGGCAATACATCTTAAGACATTCACTCCTTGCCTTCCTTCAATAAAGAATCCTGCTTTCCGGCAGGTGGTCTTCCGAAATTCTTTTCAGCATCTGCATAGGTTTCCTAGCTGGGAACGGACTGGGAATTTTCTTCCAACAGTAGTAACAAGGGCAGCTAATCGCAATTAATCTCCTTTTAATGTATTCACTGAGAGCTAAGAGGCTCCAGTAAGACATTGCTAATGGGCAGAAATTACTCATCCTTTCTTCTCCCACTAGACAGGGGAAAGAGTGAATCCTTTTTTTGTAGCAAAAAGTCACCCTCTTAGGGATGGTGACTCAGAAAAGAAGAGAGAAAGCTGACTTTGTTGAAAAGGCAGGAAGGGGTTTTTAAAAAAATAATCTGATAGAATCAGGAATCTGTTGAAATATTAATTGTGAGAACATCCTTCACATGGTTAGTCACTTTGTTCAATACACATGCTATAAAAATACCAGGGTTGTAATCCAAATTCACCAAACTATTACCTAACCACACAGATTAGGCTCATAAAAAATACAAGGCTGAAATATAATTGGCTAATTTGTGATTCAATATGTCCTGCGAACCAGCCACCATATCTCCAAAGATGAGGAAATGAACCTCAGGTTAGGATTTGTAAATCTGAATGTTTTTGTATTCAGTTATAGATGATATTACAATTTTTAAAACAGTTTCAGGGAAATCCCTTTTCACTATTGTCCAAACCAAAAATTACATACAAAACATTGTGTTAAAATGTATGTAAGTATTGAATAAGCTTTCAAATTTGGTCTTAGAGGGGGATTTGGTGATCACATATTTGTATAATAGCACAAAATGAAGCATAAAAATGGCAAATACCATTTGGAATTAGTCTTAAAAAGCAAATAGACTTCTGCAATTATAAACATTATCAATAGGTATAACACTTATAGGCTAAAATGTTAGAAGTATATCAAATGCAGCTTTATTAAATTAATATTAAACACAGATCTCTGAGTGAGTCTTAAAGTTACTATTGTTCTATTTCTTCCTGACAGTATTTTCTGTTTGTTACTTTGTTTGTTTCTGGCAATTTTACAAGGAGGATATGTTATTCTTTTATGTGTAGTTTATCTTAAACACTTTCACTGACCCTACATATTTTCACAGCTCTGTACAAAATCAAATTTTTCAAAAATTACATGAAATAGTTGAAGAAAATAACTCACCTTTGCTTAAACTTTAAAAAGCCTAGCATGTTTGTGATACAGCTGTATTAAATACTTTGCATCAGTGGTGGGTTGCTCCCGGTTCGGTCCGGTTCGCGTGAATAGGTAGCGGTGACGCAGTGACGTCACCGAACCGGTTCTCCGCGTCCCGGACCCAGGCCCACTCGCACGCCCAAACTTACCTTTTTTGTGTGAAAACTGTGAAAATAGTGTTCTGCGCATGCGCAGAGCGCTTTTTGGGGTTTTTTTTTCTGAAAATGAGTTTCAGCGCATGTATGGTGGCACGCTTTAGGTGGGCGTGCCAGTGAAGTGTGCACACACATGCAAATCGCGCATGCATGTGTGCACGAAGAAAACCGGTAATAAAGGTAGGTAGAACCCACCCCTGCTTTGCATGTTGGCTTCAACCTTCTCTGGCATCAACTGGACTAGTCATCTGAATTTTATTTCTTCATACAGTAAATCCAGAAGGCAGAAAAGCAAGCTGCGTTAGAGTTTCTGCAGCTGTGCACTTAAAAATATGAAATGGCAACACTCAGGCAAGGAAAGGGAAGTACCACTTTGGTCACATTCAGATTTATACAGCCATAAATTCCACCAGGGTAAAATGTCCCGTGTCCAGAATAATTCATGTTGACATCTTTTTACATCTTGTATGTGCCTATGTCTTTATGTCTGTGTTCAAACCATTTCATAAAAATGGTTAATCTTTGCAAGGATTAAATGTAGTGTTCTGTTTTTCAAAAGGGCAACAGTCTTACTGAGATTTCACAAGGTTCTGGATAGACTGCCTAAGTAAGCACATTTGAGCTAAGGAATAGTTTGGCATCAGTGAATTACTTACAGCTTTCTAAATATTTCTTTTCATGCTTTGCCAGAGCCCCGAGTACAACAAATATGCATTGCTACCTTTAAAAACAACTTGACAACATGCAATAGACTCTGGGTGATTTGAGGCACAAAGTCTTAAGGAACAAGGAAGCATAATGGCAACTATGTATAAGCCGAAAAGCAGAAGGAAGGCAAAACGCCTGGTAATTTCTGAAGTGCTCTAGTAGGTTAGCCTAGATTTCATTAATTGGAAGGCTATGGCTAATGACACACTACATGCAAATTAGTCAGAGGCCACTTTTTAATAAAGAAGATCTGTTTTGAAAGGGATCCTTTGAGGCATAGAGTTATAGAAAAAGATACAGTGGAGATACCTAATATTTTAGGTAATAGGATTGTGTTTTTTATTGTTCTTAAATGTGAATTTACTCTAATTCTTCAGTTTCAAAATATGTAATTTCCCCTTTAAAATTCACAGAAAATTGCCATGCAGTTCTCCAATTTAAAAGGAAACAAAGTACTAGAGAAAGTACAGATAATCCTCAATTTACCACCACAATTGAACCCAAAATTTTTATTGCTTTTGTCCGATTTTACAACCTTTCTTGCCACAGTTGTTAAATGAATCACAGCGGTTGTTAAGTTAGTACCATGGTTATTAAGTGAATCTGGCTTCACTATTGACTTAGTTTGTCAGAACATCGCAAAAAGTGACCACATGACCAGGGGTCACTGCAACCTTCAAACATTTGCCAAGTTGCCAAGTGTCTGAATTTTGATCACGTGACCATGGGGCTTCTGCAACAGTTGTAAGTGTGAAAAACGGTCATGTCACTTTTTTTCAGTGCTGTTGTAACTTTGTATGATCACTTAATGAACTGTTGTAAGTCAAGGACTGTCTGTACTGAAATTTGTAGAAAATTGATGGGTTTCAAATCATGAAGAGCACCAGGTTGCATTTAGTTTCATGTTCCATTAGGCAATGGGACCTTTTCCATGTGCTAAATCTGCAGGATTATCTTTTTTTCTTCAAAATAATTATATGCAGATTATTGGGTGAGGGGTCTAATTAAGAATGATACTGTTGAAAGGGCAGGAAACATAAAGTTGCTAAGATAGAGACAGAGAAAGTGGAGAAACTGCTCATTGCTTCAGTGGACATGAAAATTACTTAGAAATCTGATGGGAAAGAGAATACAGGTGGTCCTTGACTTACAGCAGTGCATTTAATACCGGCCTGGTCGTGGAGTGCGTGGATCGCGCTTGCATGCATGCGCAGAAAACTTTTTTGACCTTTTTTGGCCAAAAAAAGCTTCTGCGCATGCGCAGGAGCGCCCGTTCGGTGCGTGCGCACCCCGACCACACGCAAAGTGCGTGCACCTTTAGAACCGGTAGGAGAGGTAAGTAGAACCCACCCCTGGTGCCAGGGCCATGTGTGATCATCTTTTACGACCTTCTGATAAGCAAAGTTGGTGGGGAAGCCAGAATCACTTAACAACCATGTTACTAATTTAACAACTGCAGTGATTCACTTAACAAATATAGCAAGAAAAGTTGTAAAATGGACAAAACTCACTTAATAAATTTCTCAGCAACATAAATTCTGGGCTCAATTATGTTCATTAGTCGAGAACTACCTGTATACATTGGTTTACTATTCAGAAATGGGGTGATGCTTCTAATATCCAACCTTTTGTTTCACAAAAATTCTTGAAACTAACAAGGCAATGAATGGATCACAGTGTAAATGACCTGGACACCTTTGGCTGTCACTTATAGTATCTCTAATTATTGGCTACTCTGTTAAAACCTTAACATTTAAGGTTAAACCCTTAAAATATCTTTCAGGTTCTAATGTATATTTGGGTATCTATAGACCCTGGTTCTTCCACAGACATTTGTCTGAGTTTAGGAAAACCACTCGTCATTTATTTCATTTCCTCTAAAAAGTAAAAACAAGAAAAAAAGTTCAATGTCAATTTGCGGTCACACATTCTCCTACAAAGCATAATGCTTAGTAATTTTGCAACTGCAAGATAATATTTTTTTAAAAATCAACTCAGTTTCCATGAAAAACATATAGTCATTCACTGATTATAGCGATAATGTGAATGATCACTGGTGTAATCTTCCTACATCACATAGGTTTATGGAATTGCTAACTAATACCATCAAAAAAATGTTGCAAGGTACTAATAACCAATCACCATGACTAAAACAAAGCTTCTTTCTAAGTTCTGCTTTCATAGACTAATGTGTCTAGGGTGCCCTGGAAGGAAACAATGGTGAAGGGGACAAATGTCATAATCCTTTTTCAAAACTTCTATAGGAAACATTTTCCCCAAGATTTCTACATGGAGATGTTCCCACAATTTAATTGAGCTTTAGGCTAATATGCCATCTAGTGGACCCTAATAATTTGAAGAAAGAAAGAAAGAAGTATCCCTAGATGGGATTTATTCCCAACTAGGGACAGAGAT
>JANHFM010007505.1:55038-68696 GCA_032468115.1 Grayia smithii | reverse complement strand
ATGATTCCTCTGTAGAACTGTATCAGCAGCTCCTTGGGCAGTTTGAGTTTTCTGAGTTGGCGCAGAAAGAACATTCTCTGTTCCTCTTCCTTCCCCTGAATAAACAGTTTCCGTAGAGTTATTCGATTACAAGAGTGGTTTTGAGAAATACGGTACCTCTGGGTTTGGTTTACTTTATTTCATTTTTATTTTGCTGTTGTTTTTTTATAGTATATACCAGCCAGCAATAACAATACACCAATTCATGGATTTTACATTTATTATCGACCAACTGATAGCGATAATGACAGTGATTACAAGAAAGATGTGGTGGAAGGTAAGAAATAATTACTGGATTCTATTTCATTGAGTATTTCTACAAGATACCTTTATTTACTGATTTGCTAAGGAGCAGAGCTGTTTATATAATAAAATACAAAGTGGTATAAACTAAGGCAGCTGATATTAAGAAAACAGTTTTCATATCAGTGTTACAAGACAATATATGACAATTTGTAGATGTGTAACAATATATGGTGGATAGGGTGGAAGCAAGGATATTTACAGGGATAAGTGTAGTGAATAACATTGATGTAAATTAGTTTCTTTTCTTACCTCGAGCTTTATTTCTTTGTCTTAGATTTAGGAGTAATTTAGGAGTAAACTTTCTTGCAATCTAAGTAAAATTGCTTAGCCTGAAAGGGAATAGTGTGCTGAGTATGTATTTTCCACCAAGGGAGAAGAAAAGTTTCATGGTTTCCACTGATAAACGTAGAATACAATGTTCATATTAGCCTTGATATCATACATATCCATTTACTGTAAAGATTTAGGATGGAATGATGAGGAGACAAGAAAGTAACCATTGTGTATTGTTTTCGTTCAGGTGATCGATACTGGCATTCTATCAGCCACCTACAGCCAGAGACTTCATATGACATTAAAATGCAGTGTTTCAATGAAGGTGGAGAGAGTGAATTTAGTAATGTGATGATGTGTGAAACTAAAGGTAATTAGTGCTAAAGCATCTCCCGAGAATCTGTAATCACTAATTAATCTGCAATAATTTTTGAACAGAAAAGACTCAAAATATACTGTGTTGCTGAGAAAACAGTATAAAACCCAAAATCTCAAAATACACAGAGTTGCTGAGCAAATAGTATAAAATCAATAAAGACAAAAGTTAAATTACAGATGCATTATGTGCACAATTTGAGGTTCAGGAATAAATCCCTACTGGTATTAGATGACAGAAAAATTTACAAGCAAGGCAGGAAATATCTAGACATTTCAGCGTAGTTGATGGGGAAAAATGGCAGTATAAAACCCCAAAATGACATTTTAAAATATTTACATATTAAAGATCAAAAAGATGGGTTAATAGAATAGATCATGTTTCAGTAAGTTGAAACAAATAGCAAATATGATTTTTCCCCTCGGGGAGGGGAACTCAAAGAGGTTCCATTGAATACATATAGTTTGTATGATGTGTAACCTTCCTCATCTGTCTGAAACTAGTTATCAGCAGCCATAGCATTGGCCATGCTAGTTAGAGCTTTTGGGCATAGATTTCACCAATCTGTGTCAGGACAGATTGCCACTTGTTCAGTAAACACATTTACAGTTTAATATTATTGAAGTAGAAGATAACTACTAAGTGATCAGCACTAAATATTAGCAGATTGGCCTACAGAATGAGAAGTTTGAATCTGTAATGCAGATGTAAACTCTTAGACAGTAATTTATTAAGTTTGAGATACGGCTTCTTGTTGTTGATCCTAATAATGAATAGCAGAAATGGTTAAAGTAGCAGACTACCAACCTCTTTGAGCATTGTGGTCTGAATACTCCAAACAAGAAAGTATTCACGATCTGGGCATACAATGAAAGAGAACATCAAGAAGGATGACAATGTGGACTTGACTAGATGTTTGGTGTCAGAGTGAAAAAAGAAGACAGGAATTTCCAGAGATACACATGCAATTCTTCTTGATTTACTGTGTTATTAATATACACAGTGGCTTTAGCTTAGCAAACTATACATATATAGTGTTCCATAAAATTTCAAATGGAACTCTATACAATTTCTTATCTGTTTCTCTCCCTCCCTTCCTCCTTCCCTCATGCAGTTTCTTTCTGTGCTATCACTGCAAGATTTGCTTCTGTTTTAGGGAGAAAAGGGGAAAATAACTGTTTTTGGGGCTTTTGAGATTCTAGTATGTTTTTCAAGCTGTCTTTGCTGACATCTGGTCTTTCCTTCAAAATTTACAGTCCTTCCACCAGCCAGTTCTCTCAAGATACTACTAGGAATACCCAACAATTTTTCTCCGCATTATTTAAGACTTCCTTTTGTATGATTAAGATAGATGTTTTGATTAGGTACAAAGCTTCCTGGTGTTTGCATATCACTGAACCTGATTTTGGTCAGGAAAAAAATCTTTAATTTTGAGACCACATCCAAAACCCATCAGTGCAACTCATCCTTTCTCACTTGGAAATAATTGCACATGATAATAATATAGCATTATGGGAAGTTGACTATATCTCCCATCATTCCAGTCATTAGTATTTGTACTAGGAGGAGATGAATACTTTGTCATTAAAATATAAATAGTAAATTACATGACTAGAAAAAGGATTTTTAAAAAGTCTGGGCAGAAAGAAATGGAAGAATGGAGAAGTGTTTATGTAACATGTGACTCTAACAGTGCTTTTTTTTTCCCCCTGAAGCTCGAAAATCATCAGGACTGCCTGGTCGTCTTCCACCATCTACAGTATCTACAATACAACACCCACCATTCAATAATGGCCATACTGTCTTAGGGGCAGGAGCCATGGTGGCCCGATCCAGTGACCTGTCATATTTGATTGTAGGTGTGGTGTTGTGCTCCATCGTCCTGATTATTGTGGTTTTTATTCCATTTTGCCTTTGGAGAGCTTGGTCTAAGCAAAGTAAGTACCTCAAAGAACCAAACTATAAATTTTCCGGAGAGATTTTTTTCCCTGCATGTACAGAATGTACATGTTTGATTTGAAATTTATAGTCTCTTAACAGGAAAGAGTGGCTGGTTGAAATATTTTAAGCTATATACAACCCCCAAATTTGATTACCTGCAGTTTATGTTAATAATAATCCAAACTACCCTGATATCAAGGTCCCCTCCATTAATTTGCAAAAAGGAGGGTTCATATTATTTTTCACAGCTGCCAAGCAATATAACTGATTAGTGGTTAGAATGCAGTATTGCAGGCTAATTCTGCTGACTGCCAACTGTCAGCAGTTCAGCAGCTTGAGTCTCACTGGCTCAAGGTTGACTCAGATTCCATCCTTCCAAGGTCAGTAAAACGAGGACCCAAATTATTGGGGGAAATATGCTGACTCTGTAAACTGCTTAGAGAAAACTGCAAAGCACTGTGAAGTGCTATTACTAGTGCTATCTGCATAATTGCTTAGATAGCTAGATGATATATAGATGATGGATGAGATAGGTAGGTAGGTAGGTAGGTAGATGATATAAATAATCTAAGTCTAACACAAAGTTCTTGTATAGTAATATAGGTCAGTCTTCACTTAACAACTACACTTGGGACTGGGAACTCCATCCCTAAATAACACAGTTGTTAAGTGAAGCATCGTATAACCACGACTTGCAACTTTATTGCTGGCTTCTCTATTGACTCTGCTTGTCAGAAGCCAGCTATGCACAACTGGTGTAAACAGCCACCAGTTGCAAAGCATCCAAATCTTGATTATGTAACCACAGGGTCATTACAATAATTATAAGTGGAAGGACCCCTCATAAAGTTTCATAAACACCTTCCTAGTTTTGAAGATCGTTAAACAGAGCAATTAAGCAAGGATTATCTATAAAATTGCTTGAAGATATAATCCAATGAATGAGGTAAAATGGGGAATGAGCAGGAAGGTAGGATTTAGCTGTTGGAAATACTTAGTATTCTCTGCAACATAGTCCCAGAATTCTCAATTTCATACTATAAAAGTTAGAGGGCATGCTGTGAGGAGGAATGAGGGGAATCTAATTGTGGGTACAAACTCAAAAACATAGGCCCAGTTCAAATCTTCTGTTTACAGTTGTGCTGGTTTATCTATATTCTCAATCTAATTTGTATATTTCTTTGTTTCAGAGCAGGCTATAGATTTGGGCTTTCCAGGGGCAGGACTGCTAGTACCATCTTGCCAGTATACCATGGTGCCTTTGCGAGGTGTTTCTACTCCTCAAGTTAATGGGGTACATTATGCAAATGGTGGAAATGGTCATTTCCCTTCTGCTACAGTTGGATATTCCTATGCAAAGTCATATGATTGCAACTCAGATGAAGCTCAACAGGTAAATTGTCCATCCATCTTTGGAAACTGTTAGGTAACCTACTACTCATGCCTCTCATAAAATTTTGGCTAGTATTCAATGCTGGATATTTATACAACTGATTTACCTTACAAGATAGAAGTCGAAGGAAAATGTTTGCCAGAAATATCAATTTCCTACTTAAATTAAAGGAGGATTCAATGGTAATAAGCAAATAGGTTTTGTACTTAAAACTACTGAATAGTTGATTAAAGTAGAATCTTTGAGTTTATAGCTGGAGAAACAAGCCCCAAATTCACTCTGTATATAAATAATAGTTATTTGCATTCTGAAAGAAACCAACATAAAGTTTTACAAATCAGCTTAATCTTTATAATGCTGAATCCAATCTTATTGTTAAATTCTTAAAAACTGAGTGTCTGCTGCATCACTTCTTAACTTGGCTGACTTGAACTGATTTGACATCTAATCCTTAATCTTTCTCTGGTGTTTATTTTTTTAATGTGCTTATTTTTCTTTCTGTTCTCAGCAAAATGAAACCAATGCTTTTCTGCAAGGGAGGGGACTACAAAATGGAAACAATCTATCTGAACCCCAAAGGTATGGTTTATTTCTGTGGGATATTTTCCTCTTTAGTTTGATGGAGAATGGGATATTTTATTGGGCAATCTTTTTCTCTAAAGTCTTTTTTAAAATATAGATTGAAAAATTAAATACATTGAAACCATCATTTGATTCTTCTTACTCAAGTATTGCCAATGTACGGTCATGGTTTTTGATTATCCCCCCCCCCCCCAATTTCATATCAAAGCAAGAAAGTAGATTGAAATAATTAGAACATATTTGATTGTGGGAATCAGTTTGGTGTGAATTGTTGGCAACTACAGGTTTTCTCCAGGATGATCTGTCCCCCGCCTAATTCTTTAGCTATTCCAATGGTACACCCATTTCTGCCTTAATTAAGTCTATCTACCTTACTGCTGGTCATCCAATTCTTTTTCCTTCCATCTTTCCCAGAATTATAGCCTTCTCTAGGCGGCTACATTTTCACATATGTCCACAAAAGTATGATCATTTGTGCCTGAAGTGAAAACTATGGGTTGAAAAGTTCAACTTTTGCTTTCATGGAGTACCTGCATGATTCTGATGTTAGTATAGAATAGACACAACTTGGCATTTGAATATTTAGAATATATGTACTTGTTATCTATAAAACATTCACTTCAGGGGTGAAATGCTCTGAAGTCTGCTACCGCTTTGCTAGTGGTTTACTTGGCACGCGCGTGCGCAATGCGCACTTTGCATGCATGCGCACCATAGACATTACCACGCAGCGCTGAAAAAGGATTAAGAAACCTTTTCTGAGTCTTCAAAGGTAAGTAGAACAGTGAGGGGGGGAACAGCTGTGCTACACGATTTATATTTGCCAGAAAGCAGGATTTCCTGCTTTCTAGCAAATATAAATCATGCGGCACAGCTGATTGTCAAAAATACCAGTTCGCCCGAACTGGTAGCATTTATTACTACTGGTTCAGGCAAACTGGTCCAAACCAGTAGCATTTCATCCCTACCTGATTCACTTATACTATTCAAATCATGTGTTTTACAATGTATAGAAATCTGGTCTTCCTAAGAAATAAGAAATAATTAACATAATGAATATCTCTATATTAATTTGTAAGAGTGCTTTTCATTTGGAATATCAAATGTGAAAGCAAATTAAGCACTTGACAATTTCTGTCTTAATTTTACCATCTGTATACATAAGAAATTCAGTAATTGGATCATTGATGTTCTCACATCCTACTGTCTCTTATATTTAGGCTTACTAGCCCTGGACTAGAACACAATTCTTTTCTCTGTGGTCTGCCAGATGACTCCATAAATCAGCTGTTACAACAACATGACAACTGCCAACACCAACACCACCATCATGAACAACTCCTTAGTCTGTGTCACTTGACACCAGAAAGAAAGATGGGAAATTCTACTATGGAAGACATGAGGAATCTTGTCTTCCATACAGGTCAGTACCAGAGAAACCTGAGGTATTTTTTAAAATCAGAAGAAAAAGTGAAGAAGTAATGAAGAGCAGAATAAGAGAAGATCAGTGGAACAAGATATTTCTATTCACAGAGTTCTGTATTATATATTTATTAAAAATTAAGCATTTGGAAAAGAAATTTATTAATAATCAGACTTGCTGATTAGGGATAGCACATTTGTATTATATATATTGCTAGCTAAAATCTGTATACTTTACCAGTAACTCAGAATGTCAATCAAAGGATTTTCCTGTTAAATTTAATCTAAACATTTCAACTCTTACACCATCAGTAGAGCCACCAAAAGCGTGAATAGATTGGTATGGTTTTGAAATAACTGAACTGTCAACAGTGATTGTCAGCAAGCTTTTACTAATATTCATTTTAGTAAGCTATAGAAATGTAGATTAGATTTCTTTATTAATCAAATACCAATGAAAATTACTGAAATTTATCTTCTATTACCAGCAATTCTTAACATTATTAGCTCATGTCTTCTCATGTATAATGTATCAGTATAGTCTTATCTTGTTTCCTCAAAAAAATTATGCAGGATCTCAGTTTTTTACAATTTGGTTTCACTTCAAAATATTTTGAATAGAAGAGTCTGATAAAGAATGCAGTTTGATTCTTATTCTTTGTATTTTCAGATTCCACTTGCTGTCTTGGTCTAGTACCTGTTGAACACACAGAGGGAACAGATTTATGCCAAAAGAGAAGACATGTGTGGCCCACAAATCCAGAGGATGTTTCTTCAGGAGAAAGCTCAGAGAAATATTTGAATAGCCTGCCGCTGCATAATTCCTCAGATACTTGTTCCAGCATCAGATAAGGAACAAGCTGCCTTACAAAGATTATTCTAAACAGAGAAAAGTTTATTTATTTTTATATTACATTTTTATTTATATATTTATGCACTTGTAAATAGATGTACATGTGCCTTCTATAATTACAGAGAGGAATTATATCATGTGAAAATTACAGCAGGGAATAAACCAAGACTAAGTCAACCATATATATGTTTGTTAGGTCATGGACTTGAAAAGACAGATTACTGCTTTATGTCTTAAAAGGGCATTGGAGCTGTCCTCTTTTTCAAATTGCTAGAATTGTATTTCTAATGAATGAAACCATGGGAAAATCTCTTTCTATAATTGTATTGGAAGATTTTCACTGCAGAATGCCAAATACAAAAGTTAATGCACCATTTACCTGCATTAAAAACAATATATATACTGTGTGCCAGTAATGAAAAAAAACCATGCTTCAGAAATAAAGCATTTCTCCTTTTTTATTGAACTTGTTTTTGTAAATGTTTGCTTTTTAAATCTTGACAACTGTAAAATGATCTCTACAGTTCTTTTAATTTAAAAAGTTCATTGTACTATTTCAGCCAGAAATCAATAAGAGAGTCATTCAATAAAAGGAAGCCACATTTTATAAGTATACCTGTATATCAGTGCACTGACTAGAATATATTCTTACCAATTCCAGAGTTTTGTATTCCTGAAAAAGCTTTCATTGGAAAGACAAGCAAGTTTATCCTTATTATACTTAAATAACCTCTTTTAAAATTGCTATCCCACAGTGCTAAAATTCAAAACCACTTCCTTAGTATATTTCCACAAAACACGAATTCTTCTTCTGGATTACTCTAAATTCATGCATCCAATCTAGTCAAATAATAAATTCAGAAGCCCCTTATACAATCATATAGAGTTGTGTGGAGGCCAGGAGGCAAGTGCTGTAACAATGCCTAGCCCAGAAATAGGGAAAGGAAGGACCAAACCAGAAAAGCTCTCCATTCCCGTTAGTGATGTTTTTTCTCCTCTCGTTTCTCCTCCAGAGCACCTGTCAAGCTCTTTGGCAACTGTCACAAATTGAGAGTAATGATTTCCACGCAAAATTTTCAGAGTGCTCTTTAAGCAAGACGTATAGAGATGCAATTACATGAATTCAACAACTAAGCTATTTAGAACCAATTTATTTCCAAAACATTCAGGTGGAGGCGTCTTCATTTTTTAAGAGTGAGGAAGTATTTTACTGATCACAGAAAAACACAGCTTATCTCCTGAGTTTTTATCAAACTAGGAACCAGTCATTAGAGACCATTAGAGAGCTCAGGTTTGCTGTTGTACCAGTAGTGGAGAACAAATGGTCATGCTACCTGCCCTGAAAAACTGCAACTGCGGCGGGGGGCGGGGGAATTGGCACCCAAGGCGTTCTCTAAGTTCCATCTAAGACAGTGGTTCTCAACCTTCCTAATGCCACGACCCTTTAATACAGTTCCTCATGTTGTGGTGACCCCCACTGGATGCCTTTCTCCGAAACGACAGTCTTCGGTAGTTCCCCCTCCTCTCCCTCGCAGCACACGCAGATGTTGGCCGTGGCTCCCTTTTCTCGGCGCTGCTGCCCCCTGGTCTGCTTCCACGGCAGGGAAGGAGGTGAGGAGGCAGGCAAAGGGGTGGCGGACTTGGCTGTTTCCCGAGGAGTCCCCGCTGCTGCTTCTGCTGCCACCGCCATGGTACCTTCACCTTCACCTCCTCCTCCTTCTGCCTCCTCCTCTTCAGTTTGTTTTCAATTGTGTTGTGTGCCAGCCGGCAGTCCCTTATATTGAGCATATATTGATAGAGGAGCAGTGTCTCGGTTCCTAAGACCATCGGAAATAGGTGTTTTCCGATGGTGTTAGGCGACCCCTGTGAAAGGGTCGTTCGACCCCCAAAGGGGTCCCGAACCACAGGCTGAGAACCACTGATCTAAGAGATTTTATTTTGGGGTTAGCTAGTTCTCTGATGTCCCACCATGTTAAAGTTGCTACCTTTTTCTGCCCCGCTGCCTCCCAATACTTGCTTGGCTTGCTAGAACTATACTATATCCCTCTGTGCCATTTCGATTCTCTGTTACCTGCTTTCCTTTCCAAGTGTCCCCAACATCAGCTACTCTCCTTCCGTTCCCTCCCTTTCAAGGAACTTGAAAAAACAGAGCTCTGGCTTCAACTTTTCCTCTTTTTCTGAAAAATATTCTAGACCAGGGGTGTCAAACTCGTGGCGTCACATTGCCGTCACTTGATATATCGTGACTTTCCACCCCTTTGCTAAACCAGGGGTGGGCATGGCCAGCATGTGACACATCTGGCCTGTGGGTTGTGAGTTTGACACTCCTGTTCTAGACCAACATGGAACCAGACATGCTCAGAAAGGGAAAGGAAAAGAAATACAGTCTACCAAGATTATTTTTAATTTTTTTTAAAAAAATGGACTGAGAAGTGAGACCCCCAAGAATCAACTACTTAAAAGTCAGATTACTATAAAGAAGTAATATGGTGAGACTTAGGCTCAATAGTGTGTTTAAAATTTAATTATTCCCATATGCTTTATTACATAATATAAAAGTTAAATTAGAATCTGAAAATATTTCCATATGTTGGCTATGAAAATTATAAGCAATTCACTTAGCTGAGCAGTCAGCAAGTGACACTGCCAATTTCAAAGTCTGTAAGAGTTTAAGATACTGCAGAAGGAATAGTGATGACATGAGAACCCTCTGCTGATAATTTTTTTCTCAGACAACTGCATTTTGACAGAATGCTAAAGCTTGCCCCCAATTTCAAGGCTATTGGTGGCTTAGTTAAGTCTGGCTTAGTCCAAAGTTTCTCATGTGCAGCATGCCATTAGGTAGTAATACATTATTGTTTCATACTGTGATAAAGACGCAGTTTTACCAGCAAACTGGGAGAACAAATTCCCATTTGCAAACGATTACTTGTTTGACATGTACAAATATGTATGTTGGGTTAGGAAATAGAACTATTTGGAGATTTTTGAGACCCTTCATATATCCACAGGAAAACCCAACTGATTAGAAGAAGAGAGATACAGTCTACTTTGTCAAGAATGGTTCTATATCTTTAATAACTGTCATTCAAATGGTACAGGTTTTCTCAATCACTGTATTTCTAGAGAAGTTATAATCTTAAAGTTCAACCTAAACAATAGTTCAAGGCAGAGCATTTTTTCCAGAATTAAAATAAACAAGGGTAAACTCTCAAGAGCACTTTGCTGGCTATATACATGAAATGAGACTGATTTTTATTAAAAAAAACCCTCAAGACTAGGATACTGTTTAATCTATAATCTCATCTCTGTGGAAAAGACTTTGAGAGCCTGGGAAGATACGACCATCCTTTCGACTCAAGAGGGTTATTTCTTCTTTCAAGACTTCGGCTTCTTGAGCCTGCAGCT
Organism: Grayia smithii; assembly: GCA_032468115.1. NCBI lineage: Eukaryota > Metazoa > Chordata > Lepidosauria > Squamata > Grayiidae > Grayia > Grayia smithii. The sequence continues at coordinate 58,103 of JANHFM010007505.1, read as the reverse complement.
GAACAAGTGCAATTAATTTTTCCCTTTCCTCAATATCTGCTCTGCGAGGTCCTTGAAATTCTGCTCCCTGTAAAACAAAATTCAGAAATTTTTCTAAATCTCAATAATAATCATTTAGATTGGTTGTTGTCCAGGACAACAAGGATTGCACTAGGTGTTGAGTTCCTGAATGTCTGGTGACAAGTGGGCTATGGGACACAGGATTGTTTGCTGAGCAGCCAGTGCCAGAAGCTGCAGAACTACTGGAAGAAAAGTTGTTTAGTGATCATAAGTATAAGTATACAAAGTATACGAAGGCTAAAAACAGAAATACTAATACTGTTAATACAAATAAAGTCCAAATGAGAAGGTGATGTCTGGAAAAAAAAAACCTGCACAGTTCTGGAAGAATCATATCCAGAATTAAAAACAAAGAATAATAGCTAGTAAATCAATATTCTTTTACTATATATGTATAATACAAAATAAATATTCCCAGAAGTAGAATTGGAAGAACACTGAGAAAATATGAACATTGTCAAAATTTCCATCTGTCAATTATAAAAGCTATTGGATCCACACATATACTATGCCAATAAATTATAACATGCTAGGTTCTTTGGAAGAATGCAGTGCAAATGAAGGCCAACAGCAGCTAAAGAACTGCCAGCTATAATTTCACATTGTTAAATACACATTCTTTGTAACAAAACAATCCAAGTATGCTATACCCTGATGAAAAGTATTTTTTGTTTGCTTGCAATCTAGACAAAAAATCCAATGTATAACTAGATTAAATATCTTAATTATAGAGATTAAATGGTCGTATATACAATGGTCTTATATACAACATAAGTCTTAGATATTAAACGGTCTTATATAAAATAAAGGTCATAGATCAATCTCAGAATCTTTAATAGTAGCTGCATATACAGATGATCAACCTTTTGTTACAACCACTATAGAAATTTTAAAAGATAAAAGAAAATGCTTTTGGACGTACTATTCATGAATTTCTAAACAAAGTAACACATACCAAGTTGCTCTGCAGTGCATCCAATTTAGCTTCAAGTTTCATCTTTTCTATGCAAAATGCATTCATTTGCTTCAGTTTATTGGTATTTTCTTTTGTTACCATCATCTGCTGCTGACGTATCTCAAGGATTTTATTCTGGAAGAGAAACAGCATATTAATGAATGTATTAATGACTATATCCATATCTCATATTTGCACTTGAGAGCTGAAGATTTCCCTTCACTTATTATAACAGCCAATTTAGTACTGACTGAGAACTCAAATCAGTGTGCATTACTAGTTAGGTAGGGATCTGAAGATGTACCTCAAAAACAGTGTCAATATTCTTAAATTACAATGAAGTTGACTTCTGAGTTAAGCATTCGTGTGATTTTGGCAACAGGGCAAAGGTCAGAGCTTTTGACTCTCCTGATACTTTAAGAAATTTATCTTAAATAAACTGTAATAAATGATTACAGATATGCAGTCAAATAAATCTGGAGAAACATGGGAGGACTAAGATTGAATATCATATGTATGACTAAGGAGAATTCCTGCTATTGGTGTAGAGCTGGACTCGACTTGGCTTCCTCTCCAGCACCCTGCAGCACACTTGATTTCTAATTTTGTGCCTGACCTCACGTGAGACAGACAAAGGGCTAGATGTGGCCCAGGGGCTGTAAAATACCCATGTCTGCCTTACACAGTACACCAAACCATTTTCTTTTTAGAAAACTAGAAATAAAAATGAAGCATGAAGTGACTAAAATGAGTTATAATTAAGATTATTTAAATAATCTTGGTGGTGCACTTAGCTAGTGCACTGCTAAGTGTTTCTACTTAGCTCCAGGTGCCTGCAATTAGTGCAAGTTCGAATCTCACCAGGCTCAAGGTTGACTCAGCCTTTCATCCTTTCGAGGTAGGTAAACTGAGGACCCAGTTTGTTGGGTGCAATAAGCTCACTTTGTAAAATGCCGCTTAAAAGCCCTAATGAGCAGGCATATACAAGGAATGAAGGCTATGGCTAAGCACATTGATTTGTGCTTAAGAAATTATAAGCCTCCGGAGAAGGGCGGCATATAAATTGAAATAAAAAAAAAAATTGGCTCCATTTTTTCAAAAGGCAATGTTAACAAAAATTAAACATTTCTCAAAGTTTCTATTCCTGAGATATATTTTTTGTCCCTGACTTTCCTTCCATCAGTTCTAACAAATTCTCTGAGCCAATAGTTCACCATTAAAATTTTTGTTAACATTGTTTCCAACCTTGCACATAATTTCTACAAAATAAGAAAATAGATTACATGAAATGCAGTATGTGATTTAATGCAGAGTGAAGTCTTTTTTTACTCCATTTTTTAACCATGCCCCAAGCATCTCCAATGCCAATCCATCTGATACTTTCAAAGGCTGATTCATAGTATTGCTTCAATATCAAGTCATACCTCCCATTTTTTTAATTCTGTGGCTTGAACTCGCTCTTTCTCCATTACTTTCATCCTGAGTTCTTCCAGGTTTGTGTTAACAGAAAGAGTCTGAAGGGCTTCCAAGTCTACAATCCGGCCAAATTTCATCATCATCAGCTGATTGCATTTCTCTTCCAGTTCTAAAAGATGGAATTGAAGCCATTTGTACATTGTTTTTCCATCTTTTAAACAACATTTTAAATATTGTCTTGAAATACTGAAGTCCAATATTACATATTCAATAAATACAGCAAGCATACACACTAACATACCATGCCTAAAATAGTCTTCAGTTCTCATTGCAAAAGTAGGAAAGAATGCTTACAGCTTACTATGTGTTATACCATTTTACTGTCTGAGGCAAAGTACAAGATGGCATCTTTTCCTGAGCCTCATATAGAAATTGAACCAGACAAACAGCTTTATCTTACTTTGAAAAAGTGAGTTCAGCAAGTTTGATGAGGGATTTAAGTTAGTTAAGAATTTAAGGGGAAACAAAATCACCCAACATCTTTTATTCCTTTAGAGCAGTGGTTCTCAACCTGTGGGTCGGGACCCCTTTGGGGGTCAAATGACCCTTTCACAGGGGTCACCTAAGACCATCG
>JANHFM010007503.1:21943-34180 GCA_032468115.1 Grayia smithii | reverse complement strand
AAATTAGTTGCCACTTGATCTGCAATCAACATATTAAATTGAGACTTTAATATTTTTAATACCTCTATAATTTTCTTGTCATGTGGATTGGAAATAAGCTCTCTTTCCTTTAACTTTATCTCCCCTTCTAATTCTTTCCGTCTTTGTATCTGTTTACTCCTGTGCTTACTATTCATATGTATCAAAGTGCCTCTCATGTAAGCTTTCCCTGCATCCCATACCATTTCTATCGGAGTACCTTTATACATATTCATTTCAAAGAAAAATTTCATCTGCTTTTTACATTCTTGTATATTGGCATCATATTTAAATAAATTCTCATTTAAACGCCATGATCTCCTTTCCCCATTACCCCTATTCAATTCCATCCAAACAGGACTATGATCCGTCAATGATCTCGGACAAATCTTGATATTCTTCACCCTAGGAATAAAATCATTAGTTATTAAAATAAAATCAATCCTGGAGAAGGACTGATGTCTATCTGAAAAAAATGTAAAATCTCTTTCATCTTGATGCCGCTCTCTCCAAATATCTCTGATCTCCATACCATCCACCATATCAAAAAAGATTTCGGCAACTTAGCTCTATTATGCACCGCTTGTAATGTTCCTTTTTTATCTTTCTGAGTGTCCATTACTCCATTCCAATCTCCCAACATTATACAAGATTTGTAATCCAATTGAGCAATTTTATCATGCAAATTTTTTTAAAAAAATTCTTGATTTGGTGCGTACACACCCACCAATAAAATTTTCTATCCTTCTAATAAAAGATCAACAAAAAGATATCTTCCTTGAACATCCGCTTCAATTAATTTAGCTGTCCAATTCTGTTTAACATATATAACAATTCCATTTTTCATTTCTATTGACGATGCAACAAAATTATTGCCGAATCTCTGATTTTCTAAATATTTCCAGTCTGTCATTTTAATATGAGTCTCTTGTAAACATATTATATCATTTTTGACTTGTTTCAAATAATGAAAATTTTTTTGTCTTTTTTGAGGAGAATTTAAACCATTAACATTCCACGTCAAAAATTTAATCGTCATCTTGATGACCTAGAAGCCTTTGGAGCACCAAATCCAAATCTTGCCTCTTAAATTTTGGTCTTGCTCCTCCCATGACTTCAGATTTTTTACATCTTGCATCTTCCTTCTCTTGTTGTGTCACTTGTTCCTTTTCCATTCTCTTCATTGCTGCTCTTGTAATTCTCTGCTCTTTAGGATCAGACATTCTCTGTGCTTGATCAGCACAAGCAGCTTCTTGCAGATCTTCCTCTGTAAGGACCAGCAATCCTTCATCCTGTATTTGACTCTCCTTTGCTTTATCTTTTTTCTCTGCTTCAGCCTCCAGTACAGTCTTATAAAAATTCTCTGCATCCCATAATGATTTAATATTATTTCTCTTCCCTTTATGGATCAGAATAATTCCAATTGGGATATCCCATCTGAATTGCATTTGCCTTCTTCTCAATTCTTCAACCAAGAACGCATATTCCTTTCTCATTCTCAATATTTTAGAGGGAATTTCCTTTAAAATTGTTACATCATGACCATTCACTTGAAGTTTCTTTCCATATAATGTTTGTACAATATAATTCCTTAGTCTTTTCCCCTTAAAATAAATCACCACATCTCTTGGCAATTGTTTTTCTCTGGCAACTCTTGAGTTAGCACGATAAATTCTTTCAATTTCCTTCATTAACTCATCCTTATCCCATTCAATTGCTTTTGCCAATGCATCCACACAGGCATCTTCCAAATCCATATGTTTGTCCTCAGGTAGACCTCTGATTCTGATTGCATATTCCATTTCCTTAAATTGTACAGTTAATAATTGTTCCTCGTGCTTCTCAATCTTTTCCTCATTAAGTTTCAATTTACCCTCAAATTCACAATTAGCCTCTTTGATCTCCTCCACCTGTTCACTTAAATCATCCACATTTTCCTTTAAACATCGAATTGCAAGCACGATATCTTTACGTATTTTACCATTCTCCTCCTGCACCATGTCTTTAAATTTGTCCATTTTCTGATCCAATTTCACATATTGCTCTCTCAATTCATTAAACTTTTCATTTTGTTTTACAAATTCTTCCTGTAAGTCTTTCAAAGTAAATTGCATCTGAGATGCAGGTGCTGAAGCTATAGGTACTGGTAATTGTGTCTTATGTTGTAATGTTGGTGAAGCTGTTCCACTCTTAGGAGGGACTACAGGCTTTGTTTGCTTGTAAGCCATTGTTCTTAATTATTTATTTAATTATCACACCCTTTTTTTTCCTTTTCTCTACTTCTATTTTTCAATCCAGTCCAATTTCATCAAATTATTAAGCAAAAAAATAATAATAAATTTTCTTATATTTATACTTTGACTTCTTTTTAATTTTAGGTCCAAAATCTAAAGAAAAAAACTTTAAATCCTTTTAGATTTCTGTAAGAGCATAAGTCCAGCGCTAGTCCCTTTTCCACTTCAGCACTGTCATCACTTTAAAAAAGTTTCCTTTATGAGTTGTAAAAAATTCAAATGAAATACTTGCGATTAGAAAAGTCCTTTTTTGTTCCATTTGCCAATTGTCCTCTGTATTTTCTCAGTAGTCTGTGCAATGGTGGAGACTGCTTCTCATCTGCATCCTCTGCAGAAAGCCTCCATGGCTCGGAGCCTTCTTCAGCTTCCAGGGGGGTCTCTCATTCAATCCCTGGGCTTTCCGAAGCCCAGGAACCTAGGAGGACCCGACCTCCACTGATTTTGCTCGCTGACTCCTCTTTGCCTGAGGAGTCAGCTGTTCATTGGAGAATTCGGCCGATTGCCGCCAAATTCTCTAACTTTAACGAGCCGGGGCCGGCAGCCCACCCACGGAGCTGCCACCGACGCAGCCTTCAGAACCGGAAGTCTCGGTCAACCTATTTTTCAGAGCATCAGAAGGCAAGACAAGAAACAACAGATGGAAACTAACCAAGGAGAGAATCAGTCTTGAACCAAAGGTAAATTTCCTAAAGATGAGAGCAATCAACCAATGGAACAGCTGGCCTTCAAAAGTTGTGGATGCTCCATCACTGGAGGCTCTCAAAAAGAGACCGGACAACCATTTATCTGAAATGGTGTAGGTTCTCCTGTCTGAGCAGAGTGTTGGACCAGAAGACCTCCAAGATCCGTTCTAACTCTATTGTTCTATGTTCCATGTTCTTGAAATAAATGGAAAAGCAAATGTTTTTTCATCGGGTTGGATTAGAACTGACGTCTATTGCATGTTCCTAGTCTCAATCTTACACAATTGCTTCTCTCCTGCAGAACAGTCTAATAGTAATGAAGATCGGAAGAGGACACTTGAGAGTGACAATCTTGCCTCTGCAGACCTTGGGGTGAAAATGGATGATGTCTTTCCTCCCACATTTTCACTTTCAGTAATAAAAGCATCGATGCCTTGGTGGCGCACTTAGCTAGTGGTTCCACTTAGTTCCATCTGCCTGCAATTAGTGCCAGTTCGAATCTCAGCAGGCTCAAGGTTGACTCAGCCTTCCATCCTTTCGATGGAAGGCTGAGGACCCAGATTGTTGGGGGGCAATAAGCTGACTTTGTAAAAATGCCACTTGGGGGGGCAAAAGTCCTAATAAGCAGGCATATACAAGGAATGAAGGCTATGGCTAAGCACATTAATTTGTACTTAATAAATTGTAAGCCGCCCTGAGTCTCCAGAGAAGGGCAAGATATAAGTTGAAATTAAAAAAAAAATATTCCTGACCAAAATAGTATATATCCATAGAGCAACATAGACTCTGTAATGCAAATCAGGTCTCAACAGTTTCTTACATCCCCCAGCCAGACCAATGATTCAATTAATCTCCAAACTTTGTCCCCTGTGGTTTTTCACTATTACACCAACATAACTGAAGAGCTAATTCTCCAGAATCCATTCATATGTGGACAGTGAATACAACACATACAGCCCCCTTGAGAACACATTACCAGCTCTGTTATGCATCATTTAATGCCAGTTGTGTGTATGCTGAATGTTTATGCCTTTGGGGCGGAGTATGAACTGCAGCTGAGGAACTCAAATTCATTCTTCTTCACTTGATATTTAGATAATATGTCAAAGTAGAGTTCAGTTTATACAACTGTAGTAATTTACTGTATATACAATATGTTACCTTATAACAAATGAACAATATTTGATACATTCATAATTTGAAATAAAATTATTAAGTACAAAATGTTGCAATAAAACAAAGCATTCTGGATTTAAAAATTAAAGATATGTATAGTGCCACATAGATAACTCACTTCTGGGTGCTTTTGGAATATTTAACGTTAATCCTACCGTAGCAGTGCTAGTTTCCAGTTTTCCATTTTTATTCACTAGTCCAGGTAGAAGTCAGCGTAGGACCATAATCTGCAATGCTAGTTATCTGAGTAAATTGATTGTAATATATTGTCAGTTTTCTGTCATTCTTATCCATTGTGATGTCCATGGTGGTTTCTGAACTTGGTTGTTTGCTTGCAGATGCATGATTAGTGCTAGTGGGTATGGGATTTGCTCTCTGTTTGTTTGCCATAGCTTGTTCTGCCAGTGTTAGTGAGGATGTGGTTTTCTCCTTGGTAGTTTCTTAGGATATTGTTTTCTGATTGCTCGTTTGTCTGGTATTAATCCCTGCTTATCTCACTGTTTGTTGCTGGAAAGTGTTTCTGTCTTTACTTTTCTTTCTTAGTTTTTTATTGTCTTTTGTGAAGGGTTTGCAAATGTGGTTTGTCTCTATGTGTTTATTGATGACTGATTTGTCTAAATGCCGAATTTCCAGAAATTCCCTAGCATTTTGGACAGCTTGGTCTAGGATGTTCACAATTTTCCAGTTGCATCTATGATTGAATCTGACCATGTGTTGTGATATTAAGAAGTTTTCATTGTGTCTTCTGACTTCTAGTTGGATGCACTCTGCTAGTTTTCTCCATGTCTATCCTACATAGTAGCTATTGCAGTACTGTATGTTGTAAGTGACTCTTGTTTTCCTTCTTGGGCTACTCGATCTTTTGATTGTTTCAGAGGGCTTTAGTTGGTTTATTTGCTATGGTGATGTCATGGCATTATACATAATTGTCTGTTGGTTGTTTCTGAGATGTTTTTGATTCATGGCAGTATTATATTTTTCATACTTTGTGTTAGTTGTAGTGGGTTGAGTAGTCAAGCACTTTATGATAAAAGTGTAGGTCTTCAGTTTTTTGGAAGATGTGGTACTGGCAGTCTGTTTCCTTTTTCTAGTGTTCTGGGTTGTTGTGCAGGGGTGTCAAACTCGCTGTATCATGGCAGCGTCACATGACATATTGGGACTTTTTTCCCCCTTCGCTAAACTGGGCAGGGCAAGCACCTGACACATCCAGCCTGCGGGCGAGTTTGACACCCCTATTGTAGTGCATTTATACTCATCTGAATAATGTACTTATGTAGCTCCTTTTGTGGGAGGCTACATTGTTACTTTGGTAATGAAGCCCTTAGTTAATGTGGTTGTTTTCAATCCTTGCATTTCTAATTGCCATTGTATCCTCTGTTGATGAGGAAGGGTAATGTTCTTTTCTTCTTCTTTTGTGAATTTTATTCCACTGAAGCTGTTGATGGTTTCACATGTCTTCTCTATAATTGCTCTCTTTGTGTTATGATGAAAGTGATATCTACATCCATACTTTTGGTTGCATACTGCATGTGGAGTACTGTAGCTTCCAAATCCTGTATTACAGTCTCTGCTATGAGCCCTGAGAGTGGTGATCCCATGGGAGTTCCTCTGATGGGCTGGTATATTTGTCCATCAAACTAAATGTAAGTAGTGAGGCAGAGATTGATGAGATCCATGATTCTGGGCATTTCAATCTTAGTATTGGCTAGGCCAGGTGTGGTATAATACTGCTGCCTCTGGAATTTCAGATAAGCATCTCTTACCAGCTGGGTTCACATAACATGCAAGCCTTGGCTAAATGGGATTGAGTTGTTTGCAGTTTAGTGTATTGTAGAAACATAGCTGTTGTCTTTGCATAGAGTGTGAACCAGGCCACCCATATTAATGTGGCATAGCATTTAATGTGATTGCAATTGTCTTTAGCTAATTTGGCTTTAGTATGCTGGATGATCCCTGCTTTAGAACAGAATATGTATACATTGACCAATCATCTAACACAGCATGAGGTTTATTTATAATTAGGAAGGATCCTTTCCTTAGTGATAGCATATTTACTTGCGGGCAAAAGGATCCAGCTTTCACTTCCTAGCCAGAGTGAAATGGCTTTTGGGAAGTAGAATTATTTCTTTTTTTTTTCCTGGTACCTTGGTGAGCTGTGGCTGCTAGATTAAGAAAGCCTTCCATAACTTGGTAGACTTCATATCCCAGAATTCCTCAGCCAGCATGGCCAATTCTGAGAAGCCTAGAAGCTACCATTTCCCACATTTGGAAGATTCCGATTCTGGGGAAAGCTGAAGTAGGTCATATTGTCCATCTAGACGTGAGACAGTTGACTTCACTCCCAAGAAATTCAGGATTGTCTTAATGCAGCCTTCTCCAATCTATGCCTTCCAGATGGACCATGTTGTCTGGAGTTGAAGGACACCAGATTAGAAAGACTGCCTTAATGGTTTGTAAATTGCATGTACCAGTAATGGAGTTTGCATGCTGTATGAGACAGAGAATGTTTGTCTGAGGGTTTGTCACTCATCTTTGCAACATGTGCTGCTGGAATATATTTTGGAAGAGCTGTTGAACAAGGAAATGTAGTAACTGGGCTTCCCATTTATTTTAGGCTCAGGCAGCTGGTTCTCCACATACTTCCCCCACCCATGGGGCTGGCCGCTCTATGCCAATGCCAGTCAGGTCCACATCTGCTGGTTCTACCCCAACTCATGTACCCCAAGATTCACTTACTGGTGTTGGTGGAGACGTCCAGGAAGCATTTGCACAAGGTGAGCCATAATACACATACCCTTTTGTGCACGTATACATAACAGTATGAGGGGAGAAGTGGGCAGGGGAGAAGATAAAAGCTCTAAAGTGCACAACTTATTTTTAGAAAGTATTTTAAAATACACTTCTGCAGAAGAACACCAAAAGCATCCACTGTGTCCTATAAGTGCTCTACTATTATTCCACTGATTTCTCTGTGTTTCACATATGCAGGGTTATTATCTGGCCAATTTTGTGTGATTCATGCAAACTGCTTGTTAATTTTCTCTTAAGCATTTCACTCAGTGGGAGATGGAACATGCTCAGATCCACTGCACTGCCAGCACCTGATTGCCCAAGTACTTCTGGGAGGTCATCCCCATAGCCTGTTGAAAACAGCAAGTGTTGACATTGCCTGGGATGTACACAGAGTCCCCACTGGGACTGCTGCTATGGCAGTTTGCTGACTTTTCCTTCTTTGCGTGTCTTCTCCAGCAACTGCAATTGGGAGAGTTGGCAGGAGCTCTTCTGCAGCAGGCAACGGAAGCAGCTGAGGCTGATGTTCTCTTGCTACCACATCTTTTTTCTAATACAGCCCCTCCTCTGGTCACCACGGTAGCTACCACCACCTCCTCAAGTCACAGCTGCCTCTTGTCTCCAGGAAGGCCAACTGTTCACTTATGGAAGGCACAGAGGCTATTTTTGCTGCTGCCATGATCACCACCTTCCAAGAAATTGCCACAGCAACCATATCTCTTCTCTTGCTCAGCTTGGTCACTTTGAGATGATGAGCCAGGAGTCAAATCACTTGTTGACTGATCTACATAGTCAATGAATGCATAAGTGGGGAAACACCCTTAGGATCAGTCTTTACATCTACGATAAGTGCAGATTCTCACCAATATTTCCTGGAACGCAGGCCATCCTAGCAAAGACAGAATTTATCTTTGGATTGGTGAATAAGAATAATTTCAACTTTAGTTATTGAAGTCCACAATATAAAAGTGTTATAGTAGAGTTACAGCCACTAATTTTCTTAGAACAATGAGTTTGCATATTACTTCATCACCCTTAGGAACTCGGCGGAACCTCCGTAACGATTTGCTGGTAGCAGCTGATTCAATTACCAATACAATGTCATATTTGGTGAAGGAGCTTCATTCAGGTATGCAAGAAATTTCTATATTAATCTAAGCAAAAGACTCAAGGAAGCTGCCAGGCACATTTTGGGTGCCACTGATGTTTCCTGTAGTGAGGCTTTCAACTGAGAAATTAGTCCAAATGTTAATACAATTTTCCTCAACAAAATATGTTGTTCCAGGGCAGCGTTTCTCAATCCCAGAGCCTTTAAGATGTTGGATTTCAACTCCAACTGAAATCCACACATCTAAAAGGCACTAAGATTGGGACAGTCTAGTCTAGGATGGTAGATTAAATAAGTTATTTATTTATTTATTTATTTATTTAATTCAGTATTTCCTACTTTAGGGAAAATAAACTTAATAAAGTAAATAATAAAATAGGAAAATTTAGGAAATAAATTAGAATTTTTATTTATTTTATTTATATTTTATCTTCGTGCTAAAAATTATCATTTTGTTTCCTGCTTATCTGAGCACATTTATATTATAAATAAAATAAGCTCTATGCTTTGGTTCAAGGCATACATATTCCATAATCCAACACTTGCTATTAAAACATAGAACAATTTTGGCAGAACGGAAGGACAGCCGGAAGAGTTAATCAGTTTCAAGGATAGAGGGGAAAATAGTGTAATTGCCCAAATGGGCTGATGCAGAATGTGAAATACGTTTTTCCTGCAGAAATTTAGATGGTTGTAGGTGATGATATGCAGTTCACTAAATATTTAGATTCTTGATTTTCCTCCAGATGTGTTGCCTATAATTCCCAAAGACCCGAGACCCAATCCATGCTTGGGGTGCTCGGAGCGGTAGTCAAACAAATCTAGAAGACAGCCGTAGTTTGGAAAACAGAGGCCCAAAATGTACATGTATATATCAAGAGAGGTTAGTTTTAAAGGACAACATAGACATAATTCATAGACAAATTGAAATGTATCCTCCAGCATAAGGAGAAAAAGACTGGATGCCTCAATGTAATATATTTTAGAGACAGTTTTGCAGCTGTCCTTCCTTTTTTAATGACTAATCACTCATAATTTACAGCTAAATAAGTGAGAATCTAGACCAGTGTTTTTCAAACTTGGCAGCATCAAGACATGGGAACTTCAACTCCCAGAATTCCCTAGCCAGCATGTTTACAGCATTTGAAAAACATTGGTATATAGGCCTAACAGTTGCAACTTAGACAAGATTAGAGCTCTATTCCTTGGTTCCTCTTTAACTACCCAAACAAATGAACAAGTTTGGCTCACAAATTTGGCACATGGATAAATCTACTTTCTAGGTAGACAAAAAGGCTAATCATCAGTTTCCACTAGAATATTTAAAAATTAAACAGACTAGAATCAGAAATGCTGAATTTAATTTTAAAATCAAGCCATACTTAGTTTTAAGTTCAGGAAGAATCTGAATTTTTGAAAATACTTTACAAACTCACGTTAAGGGCATATTCCCAGAGCTTTACAAAATCAAGACATTTTCATTTACCAACTGGTTGAAAACAAAATAATTGTATTTATCCTACTTTTTTGGTGTTAACTTCTAAAGAGGGAAATAATTTGTTCCTTGGGTGACCTGGGCACTAGGCAGTTCCTTTTGTAGCTATAGCTCTGTAGCTTGAATCATAGGAGAAATCATCTGGGGTACATATGCTTGTAGATTTTGATCTCTTTGAGTCATGGCCAAGCAAGGGAATAAGTCAGGCTAAACAAGTCACAAAAAGGTCACAAAATGCACTGGAGAAACCAAATGCTAGAGCCTGATCAGAATGCAAAATCCATAGGGAGGCCAGGAAAGACATAGAGCAGAGGTCTTCAAACTTGGCAGCTTTAAGATTTGTGGACTTCAACTCCCAGAATTCTCCAGCCAGCTATGCTGAGAGAGTGCTGTCAACTCTGTACAAAAGGCTCAGGTTCCATAATAGAATTGAAGTGGGTAATAATAGCAGTCCCCCAAATAATGTAGTACTGGTGACATCCTGTCCTTCTCCTAGCCAAAATGGTCACGTGACTTGCATGTGATGAATACAACTAGGGAGCGTTCCTGAAGAAGAAACTAGGTTTGCTGTCAATTGGATGCTTGCTTTTGACTAAATTGTTTCTGTGATACCAATCACAGAGGGGTCCAAAGAATCTAGTCAGGTCTTCTAATATTTCACACTAGTTATATATCCATGGACTTGTGGTATAGATAGAATGTGACACAATTACAGCAGCTTATATGGTGTTCTGATTTATTCATAGAAAGCAGTCTTGGGCACTTCAGCACTCTTTCGTATGGTAACTAAAACAGGAATTACAGCAAACCAATAACTGCTTCTCACACTTGCAAATACATGGCCTTTGGAGACCATATGCTAATATTTTCATGATATTCTTCAGGTCTTTTTGTTTAGTTGGGAAATTGCTGAATGTTTTTGCAGAACTAATCCAGGCACATTTAGTCTCTGTGGACTCCAGAACTGCAGCCATTGGTTCCAACAGTATTGAATCCTGAGGCTCTGAACTGAATTGGCCAGACCCTTTTTCTCTATTTTGAAAATGAAAAGAAACATACAAATTGTAAAAAGTGGGATTTGTTCAGCAAAGATTTGTGTGTTGTGCTGAGCTCTTTGCAGTTCAGGCAAATGATAGATGAAACAAACTGCAGGCACCCACTTTGATGAGAGGCAGACAAGGAGATCCTGGAAAGTATCTAACCCCTTCTCATTTGTATAAATCAAGAGAAACAATTGGAGTTAGGACTCCCTAACAGCTAAAAAACAGAGACATCACCCTGCCAACAAAAGTGTGTATAGTCAAGGCTATGGTTTTCCCAGTTGCAATGTATGGCTGTGAAAGTGGGACCATAAGAAAGGCTGAGTGCCAAAGAATTGAGGTGTTTGAACTATGGTGCTGGTGAAGACTCCTGCAAGTCCCTTGGACTGCAAGGCAATCAAACTGGTCAGTTCCAGAAAAGATCAACCCTGACTGCTCTTTAGAAAGCCAGATCCTGAAGATGAAACTCAAATACTATGGTCATCTAATGAGAAGGAAGGAAGAAGAGCCTAATGTTGGGAAAGATTGAGGGAAAAAGAAGAATGGATTGACAGAGAATGAGGTGGCCGGATAGAGTCACTGAAGCAGTAGGTATGAACTTAAATGGACTCCAGAGGATGGTAGAGGACAGGAAGGAGGAACGTTGTCCATGGAGTTGCAATGGTTCGGACATGACTTTGCAACTAACAACAATTTTCCAGTTTGGGACCAGCTGCCCAGGAATATGTAAATCTGGCAAATGATAATCATTCTTTTGTACAGGGGCAAGGAACAGTATGTATCATGTATTGTTAAGTTGGTTGATAAGGTTTCATTTCTACCAGATTTAGATCACAATTTGCTGAGTGTGTCTTGTTTGACAATGAAAGGTATGAATGAACTAATTTCTGCAAAGAGACTCAATCAAAGATATATCCTGTCAGCAAAAGAAATGATAGGAAATCTGATAGGATTGTTCAGTTACTGCATGCTGATTTAATTGGTCTCTATTTCCATCAATGGGAGGGCCCAAATTTGCTTTGGTAATTGTTGATGATTTCTCAAGCTATGGGTTTTGTTCTTTACTAAAAAGCAAAACATATGTGTTTCAACAATTTCAACAATTTAAGCAGTAGGTAATGTTTCAAAAGAGGAAGTTTAATGAAAATGTATATCAACTACAAACAGATAGAAGTACAGAGTTCATGTCTAACGTGTTTCAGCAATGGCTGAGAAAGAAAGGCCTAACCCATAGAAAAATGAACCTTTACACCAAGGTGGGTTCTACTTACCTTTACTACCGGTTCTCTTCATGCACGTGCTTTGCTCATGATCAGCACGCTGTCATGATGATGTCACACCGTCACCGCTACCGGATCGCATGAACCGGGCCAAACCAGGCTGAACCGGGAGCAACCCACCACTGCTTTACACTCTGGCAGAGAATGGAGTTGCTGAATGCTGAAATGGTGTGTTACAAACTATGAAAGATGCATTACTAGCAAATGCAGAAATAAGAGCCTGGTGGTGCAATTAGCTAGTGCACTGCTAAGTGTTTCCACTTAGCTCCAGCTGCTTGCAATTAGTGCAAGTTCGAATCTCACCAGGCTCAAGGTTGACTCAGCCTCCCATCCTTTCGAGGTAGGTAAACTGA
>JANHFM010007503.1:3147-14310 GCA_032468115.1 Grayia smithii | reverse complement strand
GGGGGGGGGGGGGGGGGGGGGGGGGGGGGGGGGGGGGGGCGGGGCTGGGCTGCTGTGAGCATAGCTAGTAGGGGAGGTGAATTTCACACACAGGCATTCAGTTTACCCTCAATAATTTATTTATGTGCTTAAAATGTATTTAGTTACTTATGAACCTAAATTAAATGTTTTAGAAACTAAAACATGTAACATAGACATCAAGGCTGTTCATACAAAATGCCAAAGTAGAATTTAGACTGGTAGAAATAGAAACACTTCATCATTTTTCTTTTTTTCCCATAGAAGATGAAAATTTTTGCTTTTTGTTTTCAAGTAAGTATAGTTTTCTGTTTGTTTCCAAAATGCTAGCAAATGCACAGTATTGCGCATTTGAAAAATCACCATTTTATACATTAAATTAGAAGTTACATGTTTCAATTTTCTTGAATTTCCTCTTTTTGGCAACCAAGAATTTCTAAGCTAAAGCTAATTGTTTCATGGATGTAGAGGGCTGTAAAGTACTGTGAAGAGGTATATAAGTCTAAGTGCTGTTACAGTGGTAATAAAACAGCCATGTGACCTCCATCTTGCTCCAGATTTCAATTTCCAGAGCTGAATGGGAGACAGTCTCTCAAGATGATGTAGGGAATATCTCTTCCCTCCATCCCTCCTTTTATATCACTCCTCCCTTGTAGATTATTGAGGTCCTGAGAATCATAAAGCAAGAGGAGAGCAGAGGTGGCATGGCCCCATGCCTCAGCATCTCAAAACACTTGCATCTTCTTTTGGTATACCAGTAGCCACGAGTTGGCAGTTTTACAGTGTGATATTTGTTTGTCTTTTTGTTTTGTTATTATTTTCAAAGCAGAATTAAATCCCCATCTGTAGAGGCAATATTTATATTGTCTCTGCAGATGGAGAATCAGTGTTTTAGCTATGAATGGAAACAATTAGTCCTGGCACATCCCCATAGATTTAGTATCTTGAACAAGTTCTCATGTGTCTACTAGTATTTCCTTTTTTTAACCACTAACTTGCTGAGTAGTGAAGTGGTAGTTTAAAGAATTCCAGCTGCAACTCCGAGAATCTTCAATACGTCAGTATTCATCAGAAGAAGATTTGGTAATCTTAGACACAATGAGCTAAGATTGAAGTTGTATACGTATGTAATTAATTTACTGATAATATATAGTCAGTACAATCTTTTTTGACAGTATATTCTGTCAAATATTATACATGGAGTACATTTTATGGGGAAAGGAGATTTTTAAAGTAGACTGATGTTTAAGATGAAATAAAATCATTTAATTCATACTGAAGTAATCCATGATATATGATCAACAAAAATGAAACCCCAAAGAATTATGAAAGATTGGCAGCTGTTCCATCTCTGAAGACTTTATTAAACTTTCAAGTGAATTAAGAGTTGTCATGAATTATTGGCATTATTATTGGTAGTAATGGCCCTAAAATAATATTAGTTCACATTAAAGTAACTTTCTTTGTCATACTACATTTTTGCTTTGGTATATTTTTTTTTATGTTCTACCTGAGTTGTAAAACTCAAATATTGTTACAAGTGTCTTAATTTCTATAGAATGAATTAGGATCATGGCCTACTTTTTTGTGCCAAAGTATAATAATGGTATTTCTTATTTTTAAATTGTGGTCATTCTTCATAGAAAATATAAGGACAATATGAAATAATTCTATAATTACAATTCATTGGACATAATATTGGTAGTAAGTGTTATAATCTAGACAAGTGTATTACAAATCAGGTTTATGTGAACTTTAGTATTTATTTGATTTAGAAACAAGAGATTATGATAGGACTTTATTTTAATAAGGAGGAAGCCAAATTCACTTAATAATCATGTGATTCACTTAATGACAATGCTGATTTGCTCAACCACTGCAGCAAAAATGGGTCATAAAATTGTGCACAACTCACTTAACCATGTTACTTAGCGATGAAAGGTCCTATCCCAATTGTGGTCATAAATTGAGGGCTACCAGTATTAATTAGCCCTCAAATGCATAGAGGACTTCAAACTGGGTAGAAAAAGGCTGTACAAATGTTGCCTCCTTTCCTAGTACTTTTGTCAGATGTCTAAAGGACATTCCCTGACCTCTAGAATAACTCTCCCTGTGATTGAGTCTCCTGCAACAAAGTTCCAGCTCATGGAGATTACTGTTCTTAGATTTATGTAAAAGATGATTTCACATTTGCTGGATTGACCTGAGTTTGGAATGGGAATTTTATATTTTTATATATCTTTATTTATTGAGTGAAGCTGTCATGACAACACCAACTTTTCCTCATATTCTTTTTTCTCCAGTTAGCTTCTCCTATCAAAGAACATATGAAGAACAGTTGCAGGAACTGGGTATGTCTAGTTTAATGAAAAGAAGGACTAGGGGAGATATGATAGCAATGTTCCAACGAAGAAGAGGGAGTCAAGGTATTTGCCAAAGCACCTGAGGGTAGGACAAGAAGCAATGGGTGGAAATTAATCAAGAAGAGAAGCAATTTAAAACTAAGGAAAAATTTCCTGACAGAACAATTAATCAGTGGAACAACTTGCCTCCAGAAGTTGTGAATGCTCCGACACTGGAAGTTTTTAAGAAGATATTGGATAACCATTTGTCTGAAGTGGTGTAGTGTTTCCTGCCTAAGCAGGGGGTTGGACTAGAAGACCTCCAAGGTCCCTTCCAACTCTGTTATTCTATGATTCTATGCCAATAGTGAACCATTTACAGAGTTGCAAGGAAAACTATTTAGAAATCTACATAGTCACCAAGAATGGAGTCAATTCCAGAGGCTGTTTACCTTGTTGAAAATACCAAACCATTACCATAATTGGTCTACTTGTCAGAATCAAAAATCTGCCTGTAGATCCTGTTCTGTCTTCTGCCCAACCCTGAAGTACATGACAGCATATATTCTTTGCTTAAAACGTTATTTCCAACTCCTGCCATTCTAGTAACCATGAGGTCATGCTGGATGAGATGGTTTGCTAGATTTCACAGTAGGTCCTCTATGCAGGAAGGTGCCAACTTCAGGAGTTAGGAACAGCAGCTTTCAACCAGCCTCAAATTGCCCTGCCTGTCTTTTGCAGCTGAAAAGGCCCAGCATTTTAAAGCTTCTCTTCCTGCTGTCAGCTACCTCCAGAGACCAACTCACATGCAGTTGTATCTCTGCCCTTTCTTGCAATCCAGTCCAGGAGGAGATTATAACACAAAAGCTCATTTCTGCATGAAATTCCAGGATCGGCGGTTCAGGCAGTGATAAAGACAAATGAGTGGTTCTACTCTGCACTTGTGTCAGTGCCATGTGTCTGGATCCGTTCATCTGCAACAGAATGTATGTTTTTTAGCCTACAAAGTAATTAACATATGCTTCATATTACTGGAACTGAAGGGCTTCTGGGTATACTTTAAGGGAGTTTCTAAGCTGTCCTGGCAGGCTGAGGTGCATTGAGGAGCTAATAACTCATCCTTCCATCTGTATTCCCCAAGAGCTTTCTCCAAACTGCCCTTCACCTGTAACACTTGGGCTTGGGAGACAGGTATATTACTAAGCTGTTGGCCAAAGTTCAACAGCCAGAGTCCTGAGGGAAGCAGTGTCAAATTGAACTGGGTTCCCTCTCTTGTACAATGAAAAGTGCCCCTGAACACATATAAAGTTCATCTGAAGATCCTGCATGGTTCTGAATTGCATCTCCGACCTAGTTGAAAAGAGAAATCATGAAAAAACATTATTTGGCAAGAAAAAGACAAAATAAGGGGTCAAGTTCTTTCTCTGCCATCCATTGCTAAGGAACACCTTGGCAATTATATTACTGAAGCGGAAGATGTGCCCAAGACTACTGGTTTAGCTAGCTGGTCCCCAGAGAATTTGGCTTTGCTACTCCAGCTGCCCCATGCGTCCTTGCCAAACCTTCTGACTCGCTCTCTTCTCTAGGTGTGAACTCTTGCAATTCAGGCAAAACATTTTTGGCTGCTGGGATTTGGCAAGGAGAGGAATCTGTTCCAAAGCATTTTGCAATATGCTTTTCAATATGGTGAATGTGCCTTTGAAAGCCAGGAGACAGAAAGATCTCCCAACTGCAGTTGAAAAAAAAATCATCTGTCAGGGCCTGGATGCAGGGCTTGGTGCTGTCTAATATTTTTGGCTGGAAGACAAAACCCAGTCATCTGTTTTTCAAAATGCATTCAGTTGCTGTTTTCAGAGATCCAATGAAGTTGAGAACTTAGCTATACTTAGACTATGTTCATATGACACACTAATCACAAACAGGCTTTGTGATTAGTTTATATTTCAATGTATTGTGTGAGCTCAGAAAAATGGGTAATTGAATAAACTATGTTTCAGCTAACCATGGATGAATATTTTGTAGCCAAAATGTGTTACTGTAGGGGTGGAAATTTTTCACTGTTTCAAAAGACATTTCTTTTGAATCTACCTTGTGGTTTTGAAGTATGTGGCCAAGAAAAACCTACAATAAATGGCTATTGGTTTATGAGGAGAGTCAGGCAAGATTGTAAGGCTGGAGTCAGATCCAAAGATGGCTTGTGAATGCAAAGGAACAGACAGACATCTGTCTTTTGTCTACTTGGTGCAGTATGGCACTAGAAGCAGGAGTAATGCAGCCACCGAGTCACATGATAGGAAGATGGGTGGCATGTAAATGTAATTAAGGTGAGCCTCTCCTTTCAGAAGTCACTGAGTGGTGCTACTGCTGTTGGGGAAGACCAACATTTCAGATCCATTGTGCACATCTGGCTCACAATGGTGAGGCAGTAGCTTCTTCACATACGGTGGGTGGCATCAGTGTGGCAAAATAAATTGTCTCCAGAAAGGGAGTAGTAAAGCTTCTCTGAAGTTTCAGCTACAATGGTTAGCATTTAGAACAGAATTTAGTCTGATCCTGATAGAGAAAGGACAGAGCAGGAGCAGAGAACGTGAGGTTATCAGGAGTCCCTGCTTTCCTGAATACCGTACCTTCTGTTTATGTCATGTTAATTGGTTTTAGTAATGGGGCATTACAGTATTGGGGGCTGGGAAAACAGAGCAATGAGTGAAGGAAAAGATAACCAAAAAGAGGGAGTTTCGACCTAGGGGACTTGAGCATTCCAAGATATTGTAAAGGTACAGATACCTATCCCCACACAAGAGTTTGCATAAAGATGTTAAACATGGAAAAGGATTGCTAACATAGATTAATTGAACTTTCCTCAAAATAGATATATACTTAAAATATTTTAATAACAAAATGGGCTAGTGTGTCTGCTCTTGTTCACCCTCTCTCTCTCTCTCATCTTGTCTGTCTGTCTCATTCACACATATACACAAATGGCAAAGTTTTATTGCTTTGATTGGTCCACAATTAGTCAGTCCCTCAAAACCAGCTCCTTGGAGATGGGAACTGAGAAGAGAATTTGGTTTTGATTATCAGAACAGCCAGGTGTGAATTCTTGATGAGCTGTCCATCATCATTCCTCTATGTCCAAGTAATTTGGTGTGTAGGTACGGGGCACTTTGTTAGGTATGAACAAATGTGAATGACCAGAAAAGATGAGCAGCCGCAGCAGGATTCTGGAGGCAATGGCTTTGATAGAGCTCTGGGACATCATGGGGGCCCAACTGAGGGGCTTTGCTGTTCCTATTTTCTGGGTGACTTATCTTGCAGCTGTGGGAGAGGGCAGTGGATATGCCAACCCAGATTAAAACGAAACAGACTTCTGGCCAGCCACATAAGACTCATAGTTCAGGAAGATTTTGCTCTGCATACAGAAATTAAGTTCGTTTGGGAAAGCTGCTGCTCCTCTTTAGTGTTGTTCAAAAGGACCAATTCTCTTCCTCAGGACATTCTGGAAGGGACAGGGAAAAACCTGCAGCTGTTAGCACATGTCTGGGAATCAGCATCAGCAGGCAGGAATTAAAGATTTGCTGTGATCATACAACACTTAGTTTGATTACTGAATTTTTGATAGTTCCCCCGCTCCCATTTTCTAAGTTCATTCAGTATGTTGACCCTAGACTAACACCATGCTAAACCACATAAACAAAAGTAAAATAATGTGGCTTCACATGTGCAAATGCAGCTGCTGGGTCTTTCATCTGGTGTGTGAATACAGCCACGATGTGTCTAGGCATCTAAGTGAAGCTGTGATTGAGATAAGACATGCTAGCAGCTAGCTAGACCAAACAGGAGGCAGAACCATTCTTTCACATGGAAACCAAAGGCAAGTCAGCCAATATTCTCCCTGGGATGCAAAGAAGATGCTGGAGCAAAGCTTCCCTCCCACCATTATTCCTGGATGCTTTCAATTGATTTGGCCCTTGCTGATTATGGCTTGCCAATGCTACAGTTTGACCACATTATCACTGGGGTAGGTATGATACTGTACAAAAATATGGAAGGCAAGCCAACTATGCTGATTGTTACCAAGATGCAGTGGAGGATTGTGTTTCCCTGTTGAGAGAGAAAAAAAGCAAAATTTCTCTAGAAATTATGATGTGGAGAGCAAGGAAATTGTGCACTGTGTATGTGTGAATGTATGCATTTCTTTTTGATACATCCTGGATCTCAAACAATACTAGCTCTACAACTGGCAATTAATAATTTTTTGTCTACTACGCAGCCCACCAAAAGCTAAGCTTGGTACAATGAGAACCAATGTGAGGATGAATGTAATAATTCCAGTTTACAACTGTTTTCCCACTCATGCATGGGTGAATGTGTATATGTGTGAGAGGATTCCTGAATGTGTGAATGCAAATGTTTTCACTAAAGTTTGTTAAAAAATATATGGGAGATCCTGTACATGTTGGGAACAAGTCTAATAGAAAGCTGTAAACTAGAAGCCATGTTTTCTCATCTGCCAAATATTTAATAAATGAGTCCTATCCATCTCTTCATGTATGTGCTTGAATATTGATGAAATTCAGGGTGAATACAGACATTAGCTCAACTCGGTGGTGCACTTAGCTAGTGCACTGCTAAAGTGGTTCCACTTAGCTCCATCTACCTGCAATTAGTGCAAGTTCGAATGTCACCAGGCTCAAGGTTGACTCGGCCTTCCATCCTTTCGAGGTAGGTAAACTGAGGACCCAGATTGTTGGGGGCAATAAGCTGACTTTGTAAAAATGCCGCTTGGGGGGGCAAAAGCCCTAATAAGCAGGCATATACACGGAATAAAGGTATTGCTAAGCACATTGATTTGTGCTTGAAAAATTGTAAGCTACCCTGAGTCTCCAGAGAAGGGCGGGATATAAGTTGAATTTAAAAAAAACCAAAAGCTCAAGTACCAAGGAACAAAATCCTCCAAAGAGATGATGGGTTCCAAAATTTAACTCATATTATTTCCAAAAATGTTACTCTCGGACAAGAGACTAACATTTATTTAAGACATGATTTTACCATTTAATATCTATTTTTGTATATATCTATTTTATAAAACAAAATCAGAGTAGGTTCAATCAGACAGTTACCATGTTCTTGTTAATCACAATGGCCACTGCTGTGCCAATCAGCTGCAGCTGAATGTGAAGATGAAGGAAGTTCCTTAACCTGAGAAGGCAAATGTAATCTCAGGACTGGGGACAAGAGCTGCAGAGTGTCATGATTGGCATAGGACAGCTAAAACTTTCCTAATTTGATTTGCTAACAGTATTTCCAAACTACTTTTGATTGCAAAGAATCTCCTTTCTCCCTGCCCCCATCCTAATAATATTTCACAATTAAAACTAAGATGAAAATTAAAGGAAAGCCTTTCTTAGTCAAAGAAAACAAAACTAATAGCTGAAGAAGGCCTAACTAAAAAAAAAAATACTGCTTTTCAATTATTTAAAACCCATTGCTGTGGCAGCCTGGTATACTGCAGAGTAAAGGTTATTCAGCAGTATAGGTGATGCTGCAGGAAATTTATTGCCATATTGCCCTCGAGCAAACTGAGCAGAGCAGAGGGAACACAATCTCCTCTTGAGTAGCAGAGGCTCTGGGAAAGTGATCCAACTAAAGTTTCAAGTAACTTTGTCCCTATGCTTTAGAGCAGAGGTCTTAAAACTTGGCAGCTTAGCTGGCTGGAGAATACTGGGAGTTGAAATCCACAAGTCTTAAAGCTGCCAAGTTTGAAGACCTCTGCTTTAGACCTTTAAATGCTACATACCAACAGCTTGGCTCTTTATAGGTAGACTGGCAACCAATACAAATTCTTCAGCACAGTTGTAATGCATGTGTGTGTGTGATACTGCACATCTGTCAGAAAATCTAGTTGTGGCATTCTGCACCACTTTTAGCTTCAGGATCAGTCTCGAAGGTAGTCCTGCACAGAACATATTGCAATAATTTGCCAAAAAGACTGGAATAATCCATATTGTGGAGTGGATTCTGCTGAAACTCACAAATATATTGTACAGAGAAGCATTAGTAGCAAGATTGCCCTGTTTTTTTCAATTCGTGCTGCCATGATGTCCATATAACCCTAAAGACTAAAGAATGTGCTCCCTTGCTTACATTTCCTCCGCCAGTACAATAAACAATCCCTTCGTCTTGCACAACAAAAGGCAAGAAAATAAAACTGCCTTCAGCATTGGACGAATAAATAGAACAGCAGAATCTCTACATGTCCAGTATATGCACTCACCATGGCTCAAAGATTGCATCATCTAAAGGTCAAACTCCACGGCTTCCCTATGTGTTGAGGAAGAACACAAAGGGACAGAAAAAGAGCACAAAACAGCCCTTCAAATGCAGAGAATGGCAGGTGTGTGAAATGTCCTGGATGTAGAGCAGCTGTTTGGGGCAGCATAGCCATACATCAGCTCTCCCATCCCCATAGAGTTCCCTCTGGAATGTGTGGGAATTTCCACGTGCGAAGGACTTTGTCTGGAGGTGATGGAGGAGGTGGTTTGGAATGGGAAAGAAGGTGGCTGCTCTCTGACACAACTACAGCCTAAATATGAGTATACTAGCCATGACAACAGCTGGCAGTTTTTCAAAGGAGAAGAATCTGAGGTAAGACCAGACTTGCCAAGTATAAAATGCTTTTCAAAAGTCTCCATCAAATTCGTGAGAAAGATGTTGAGTAGATGGTTTCTTTTAATTCTCTTATATATTCCCTTGGGGATCCAGGGAGGCTGCAAACAGCTGGATATCTAATGGAAGACAGACTATTTATATATTATTTAACCATTTTGTATCTCAATGGGCAAGGAAGCCATAGTCCACGAACAAGAATGTTGACATATTTCTCCTTGAACAAAATCTCTTTCATTAAATTGAATAGAGAAGCAGTAGGAGGAAAATGCACACTTTCTTTGTCCACAGTTAAGTAAAGAACTAACGTGGGATTTTCTGTGTTTGCCATTATTTTAATGATGAGTTTTGATTAAGAAAAATTTGGCATTCTTTTATTTATCCTATTTGTATAGCCACCCATCACACACAAAAGTGAGCAGAATTTTGTTGTTACCTTTTGCCTGAAGGGTAGGGGCACCATTTCCACCATTTCAGCGAGAGAAAGGAGAATTGAAGCTGGAAGTGGATTACATTTCCAGCTTCTTACTTTGCAGGCCTCAGTAGCTAAGTTAATAATTCACAGGGCCCTACTGGTGTGTAATACTAAATAGCCCCCATGGACAGTGGTGAAAATGTTATATTTCCCAGGTTAGGATAATTAAATTTGCAAACAAAAGCTGAATTATTTTACATTGTGCTCTTAAATAATGATCAGAAAGAGCTGCAACCAGAGCATAAAAATAATGTTCCTTTCTCTCTCCGGCTGCTGACTGCAACAGGAGGAAAAGCAAAGGGTGCTGGGAGCCCAGAATTTCTGCCCTGTCTAAGAGAAGAGCTCAGATGTGTCTGTTTGAAAAACCAATATTTCTTTTTCTTTCTCAAGCTTGCCCACTCAAGCAGAAATCTTCGTAATGGAGCAAGAGATACAAGTATTATCCCCAAATGCCAAACTAGCTCTAAGCACAAACCAACCTACTTTTCCAGACTTCTCCTAAGAAACCACTTAAAGTAGGCAAGAAATGTTTTTCCTGCTCCCCTTGGTCTTCTGCAGGCAGTTGTGACTCTTTAGTCACAGCAACAGGGGAGGAGATGATTGGTATCAAGGCCTTGGGATGGAGACCAGACTCAAATGCCATGCAAGACTATCTGCGGGATTATCTGAGTTATGGATGTTACATACTCTTGTTGTATCTCCAGGGCAACCTGTGGAGCTTTGCTGGCTGGAGACCTGACTGCTCTGTTCCTCTCTGGTTACAGGAAGTATTGCCTGGCTCAGCTCCTCAGCCTTTATTGTCCTTGCTGGATAATTAGGGAACTCCACAAAGGGCTCCTGCAGTGTCATTGAGCGCGTGTCCCTGCCTAATGAGAGACAGGCACAGAGCAGCCAGGAAGCACCATCCAGTCTGGACAGTGGGGAGGTCAGCGGTGGCCAGGAAAGGTGAAGGGTCATGCTGCTGCTCAAGTTTTGTGTGTGTGTGTGTGTGTGTGTGTGTGTGTGTGTGTGTGTAGGTAAGGTGCAGTTAATTCCTGGAGCCCTGTTTGGGAGGGACAGGAACAAAGAGAGAAAGTCAGGGTGTCTTTTCCTCTTGCTGTGTGTTTGCATTGGCTTCAACAGTAGCAGCTGCCTGCCCAGAATGTTTTGTCTACTTCCCGGGGTTGGCAGAGTATGTAACCGTAGAGGCCATTCCAAGCCTTTTCTGCTTCTTCTTCTTCCCTCAAATTGTTCTTCTGTTCAGGGAATTTGAGGGAAGAAGAAGCAGAAAAGGCTTGGAATGGCCTCTACAGTTACAGGGATCTAGGTCTATGTAAATAGTTAGTTCCTTCCAACTAGAGAGAATCCACTGGCTGCATTCAGGATTGCAGCTTCATTAAGTAAAAACCTCTGTGCTCATACCACTCAACCATCTGGGCCACTAGTGAGCTGAATTACATGTCTTGTGGGCATCAGGTTATTTCCACCAACACACCCACATACGCCCTCCTCTGTCCTCATCCCCTCCGTGACTAAGCCATTTCCAGGAAGAATCAAGTTATCTTCCCATGTGAAGGCAAAGACAGGTGAGTTGTGTTGAAGTGGGGAGGGCAGCGGTAAAGAGCATCACAGGGCCCCAAGAAGAAAATGTTGAAGCATTCGAAGTAGGAAAATAAGGTTCTT
>JANHFM010007500.1:27743-44168 GCA_032468115.1 Grayia smithii | reverse complement strand
TGGATGGATGGATGGATGGATGGATGGATGGATGGATGGATGGACGGAGGGAGGGAAGGACAGACAGAGGGAGGGAAGGACAGACAGACAGACATATAGATAGAGTCGCCATTTCATTTCTGTTCCTTTTAGGATGTAACTTATACAGTTCTCTTTTTTGCTTCATGTACATCTTGTTGGGAGCCTTTCTAAAAATAATTCAGTATTTTACACCAAATAGCAATAGCAATAGCCCTTAGACTTATATATACCACTTCATAGTGCTTTAACAGTCCTCTCTAAGTGGTTTACAGTCAGCATATAGCCATTTAGCAGTGGTAAAAATCATGGAAAATATTAAGATAAAAAATTATTTTTACATATTATGACCGCAACAATAAACATTTGTTGTTTACTAAATATGTGACATCATAATTTATCCTTTCTAGGGAAGAGAATAAACAGTTGAAGTTAAATCTATTTTTATAACAGCCAGATGTGAATAGCAATTGCAGAATACTAGCACAGGAACTAATACCATCAATGATTGATGTTTCTTAATACACAATAATGTCTTAGTGTTTATTAAAATACAAAAAAAATGATTGTAAGTAAATAACATTATTCAAACATTGTACTGCCATATTTTTATATATTTTGTATTTTATTGGTGTCTTAAAGTTTAAACACTTTTAAAATCTCATGCTAGGTTGTGTGTGTGTGTGTGTGTGTGTGTGTGCGTGCGTGCGTGTGTGTGTGTGTGTGTGTGTGAAGATTCTTTGGCCTGTACATTTTTGGCAGAGCTGCATTAAATAAGAGGGAGAGGGTCTTTAGAGAAATGTAAATTGGCCAAGTTCCTACTGGCTAGCTTTAAGAGTTCACTAACAATTTGGAAATATTCCCCTAGACTTCTTTAGAGCAAAGATGGCAAATATGAGGATGGGGCAACAGCTTTCAAACTGTTTAGTGAATAGCCTGCTGAAACCTGGTGGATTCAGTGCAGACTTTTAAATTATGCTTTTAAAAGTTATGCTTTTACCCTTCATTTGCTTTTCTGGGGTTCCAGTTTTGGCATGACACTGAACTAGACTTACTGACTTCCCACTGCAATATGGTGCAGCACAGGGGTGGGTCCTACTTACCTTTAATACTGGTTCTCTTCATGCATGTGCTTTGTGCGTGATCGGCAAAACACGCGCATGCACGCTAAATACTTTATCAGCTGTAGCTCGGCATACAGCAAAAAAAAACCTCTACGCATGCGCAGAACTGTTAAGGCCAGCTGCTGGGCGCTTTTGGCAGCATTGCCGCGCCTCAGCTGGGCTTAACTGCTTGGATAAAAAGAACAGAAATAAGGTAGGGACATACTGGTGGGCCCAGCTCCCAGGCACAGAGAACCGGTTCGGTGACGTCACATCGTCACTGCTACCGGATCGTGTGAATCGGGCCAAACCGGGAGCAACCCACCACTGGTGCAGCAGTTGACTGCTTCTGATCATTGTTTGCTTTTCCTGATGCCAGGAGGGAAGTCATAACTTATTTTTGGCAAATGTGGCTTCCTTAGTAAGCATGCTTTTACCATTGGCCAGACTCAGTTGTATCAGGACTACTGCTTGCTCCCCATACTTGTATGTTACTTAACAGGAGTAGCATTGTGATGCCCCTGTCGGAGTCTGAATCTGAAGAGGAAGAGGAAAAGCTGACAGAGAGTGAGAAAGTGGATCCATTGACTGTGGAAGAAACTGTGGAAGTGCAAAGTCGGGCTGGGCAGAGCAAGGCAGAGGTAGAACAAGGGAGAGGGGGTTCAGATGAAGACCAAGGCGCACCCCCTCCTCATCCTAGGCAGCACAGGGAGGAACAGAGAAGACAGCAACATGGGTTGCATGGTTTACGAGGGAGGAAAGGCACCCGATCCTCTTTACAAGGATCTGCTGATGGAGCTTTACAAGCTGCTGATGGAGTTTAAAAGGAAAGGCAAATGGGAGGGAAGGTTGCTGGAAACAAACTCTGAGTTTACCTGGTGGTTATCTTGGGTTCCTGGCATCCTCCCAATTGCTTTGATTTACTGCCCTGCTACTTCTGGAATTCCCTATTTTGCTTGCCCTGCTGGATTAATTACCTTGTCTTGCTTTGTTGGATTTTTTGTTGAAAGTTTTTCCGTTTACAATGCTTGGGACTGAATTATTGCCAACCAAAGACTATTAAAGGTTGGTGGAAGAGCTCTCTCTGGGCCGGAGAGTTGAAAGAGACATTGCGGCACAGTTGGTGATAATAAAGGGACTCATATTGGTTCTCTGGTTGTGTTGCCTTTGTGTCACGCCCCGGGTCATCACATCATCTAATCCAAACTTCTGCATAAGCAGGAGACCCTATACCAGCAATGGAGAATCTTTTTTGGCTCGTGTGCCACCCAGCCCCGACTTGCGCATAAAACCATGCCACTGTGTATGCACAGAACTGTCGTGTGTGCCCCCCCTGTGGCGTGCTTGCGACCACGTCATCTCCATATGTGCAGAGCTGTTGTGCGCACGCCATCACTGAATTGTGTGCACAACCACACCACTGTGCATGCGCAGAGCTGTCACATGTGTACCCCTGCAGCACGCACACAACTGCACCATCTGCGCATGCGCACACTGCACCCTGGCTGTCTCGTGTGCATGTGCAACCACATGTGCATGCGCACGAGAGAGCCAAACTGCGCACATACGCAGGAGCAGGTAAGTGCAGCAACGGCTCGCTTGCCGGGAGAAATGGCTCCGCATGCCACTTTCCGCACACCTGCCATAGGTTCACCAACACAGCCCTATACCATTTCAGACAAGTAGCTGTGGATCACATGATCCAGGATTTTGCAATTGTCATAAGTGTAAGGACTGGTCGTAAGTCACTTTTTTCAGTGTCACCATAACATCAAGTAGTTGCTACAGAAATTGTCATAACTTGAGGACTACCGGTAGATGAAATTAAAGGCAAGGAGTTGGTTTAGTATGAATCCAAAGTGTTTTGTTTAAATTGTAAAAATTGATGTTGTAAATTATTGTCAACAATTGACACTCCATTTCCTCTCTTCCAGGCTCTTTTATAAATAAGAAATTATTGGTTATTTTTTCACCACCCAAAAATTCTTTGCATATACTTGAAGCAAAGATATATTATTTATATAATTTGTTTATTTAATTTATATTCCATCTTTTGTTGAGGAGCTTAAAAGAGCATACGTACATCTCCCTTCTTCTGTCTTTCCCATAATATCCCTGTGAAAGGTTTATGTCAAAAAGAGTAGCCTAAGGAAGGTATTTTTTAAAAAATAAAAAGAAACAAAGAAAGAAATACAGTCAGTGTCTTACGTTGATCTTTTATTGTTTTAACCAAGATTATTTTTATGGCAGTTAAATGCATGAAATGAAACATCTGCTACGCATTAGGTTTACTGAGAAATATTTATTGGAATCTACATGTCAAGTATGTAGGATCAGACTGTTGCACTGACATGCTTCTTTATGAGTGGAGTTAAAATAAAATGTATGACTTTGAACAAATAAACTCAGGTCTAAATATCAGCGTAAGGGATGCAGGGTTTCATCTATATACATATAACTAAACATTAATTCTACCAGCATTTCCCCACTCATTTTCCTAAATAAATTGAAATGTTGCACAACCAGTTCCATTTTCAACACACAAATATTCCTCCTGAATTTTGTACCTACTAAGTAGTTGCGTTATCTCGCCTGATGTAGCAGATTGGGGTGAACTATGCCGTTCTCAAGAAAACTGTGAAAAGGAAATGCCTGTTGAGAAAAAAAGGGAGTGAGGACCAGAAGCCCAGAATTTGGCATTTCCTGAACATTTGCTGCTTTTTCTGAAGAAGCAATATTTTCTAATGACTATTTGCAGGGAATTGTTAATTATCCATAGCTGGCAAAACAGCAAAAAGAACATTAATTGAAAGATGTTTATTTTTATTTCATTTCAGTTTGTTTCGCTTTTAACCTCCATGGGCTTCACAAATAAATGTGGGATCTGAGTAGAAATAAGAAAAGCACAGGGGGGGGGGGTGTTGTTTGTGTTGGAGAGACAAGAAATATCAAGTGGAATAGAATGCACTGACTCTGGAAAATGTTCTGAGGGCAGGGCAACCTTTATAGAGATATAGAGAATAGTGTATGTGTCACCGCTTAGGCACGAAAGAACACACTGTCACTGAATTATGCAGGTAAACGTGGTTTAATGTGTGCAAAACAAAGCAACAGGCCATCCGGCATAAAGTCCGCAATGGAGGCTTGACAAGTCTGTTTGGGCTTTTAAAAGTGCCGCGCACCGCGCCCCCGGCCCACCCACGCCCCTCCCGCTCTCCAGCTGGTGTGAGTCTATCGGGCGTATGATTGCACTTGCGCCATATAGACACCCATGGTAGTTGTTTGTTGTGCCCCTCAGGTGTTGTTGATGCCTGCCTCCGTAACCACCACCAAGTGTAGCCCCATCGTGTCAACGAACGTCTTGTGAGTATGTCGGCTAGCAGCTGATAGCCCGACAGTATGGATGTATTGCAGGCATACTTTCACTTCAGATGCATCTTCATCTTAAGCTAAAGTATCCTTCTTCTGTAAAACTTGGCCTTGGTTGTAAATGAATCAACTGGTCTAGAAAGGACCATATTTGAAAGGGTCTTCATCATTGGTTTTTTAGCTTCACTTCATTTCAATCTGTCTGTTGCATTTTTGAAACTCTCAGGCCAGAAGATAAGGAGTCAGAGCACTTTTTGGACTTTTAACCCCAAAGAATAATTTCTTTTTTAAAAAAAAAAATCAATCCCAGTAAATTATACAAACTATTTCATATTTTGTTTTTATTGATATATTTTTCACTAAGGCAGAAGCAGCATTTAGAACTGTTGAGGTGGTTGATGATTCTTCCTCTTCCTCCTCCTCCTCCTCCTCCTCCTCCTTCCAAAATGGAAGGTTATTAGCCAGTGGTGGGTTGCTCCCGGTTCGGCCCAGTTCGCGCGAGCCGGTAATGGTGACGGTGTGACGGTTCTCTGCGGCCGGGAGCTGGCCCACCCGCCCGCCTGTACTTATGTTTCTCCTTTAGTTTAGCCCAGCTGATGCACGGCAATCCACTAAAAAGCACCTATCAGCTGGGCTAAACTGCTCTGCGCATGCACAAAGTGCTTGTTTCGAGCTTTTTTCCCGGTAGAGTAGTTAGTGTACATGCGCGGAGTGCATGTTCAGCAAAGCTTGTGCATGAAGAGAACCGGTAGTAAAGGTAAGTAGAACCCATCCCTGTTATTACTAATATTACTTAATTAGAAAACTAGACTTTTCTGTTTGGAAAAAAGAATGAGGAATTCTTCCTCTTTTTCATTGTATGAAAGATGGGGAAAGAGGAATTCTACTGTAAACCCAATAGCTGAAACATTGTTTTTCTTTTAATAACCCCTCGCATCAGGATGGAGTCAAGGCCACTGAAAGGAGCTGAGCAATTACTGGCCAGATGCCCTTCCTGATGCCTACATAGAGTTTGCAGCAGATATTTTCTCTTTGAGCCCTGATAGAGAAACATTTGTTGCTGTCTAGGATTGAACACACATCTTCCTGACTGTGAGGCAAGAGCTCCACATCTAGGCCACCATACCACTTCTAGTTTATTGTGGCTATAGAGTATTGCAAGATATCTGTCTGAAGATCTAAACTGCAGCCTTGCAACCCATGTTGCACTTTTGCTCAGTTGCACTTTTTGCTCAGTGCAACCCATGTTGCACTTTTTTCAGAGCATTGTTACCCTGTTGTGCACATTACATATTTTGACCTTAAGCAGATGAGGGAAAGAGAGTTTAATGTACAATTCCCATGGATGAAATAAACTCAGTTCCTACAAATATATATTCCCATATTTGTTCAAAGAAATTTGTACATTATAAATTCTTCCTTTTTCTATCCCTGCATAAATTCTTATTTTATTCTGGTTTTTGTTCATCATTATTGCATGTTTTAATGAGTTTCAAAATTGCTTTCTAAAGGCTGCCCCTAATTTACTAGATGTGTGAAATGGTAGCTGCCCTTTATTTCTTTTGAATTCATCTTTGAATTGATGGAAGTAGCTGTTTCTTAACCTTTATCAACAGCCTGACCTGCACAATTAAGTGCTCAGTGAGTATGTGAACAAGCAAAAAGGCTCATGAACATTGCACCCCTGGAATGCTAACTTATCTTCTAGACATGATGCCTAGTGATTATCTTTTGATATCGGTGTTAAAAGAAGCTTATGTACACCTATGCACACAGCTCCTTCATCATTCCAACCATATCATGCTTTGGAGAGAAAGACTGATTATAGTGGACAAGTAGTTCTTCAGAGATTATCCATCATTGTTGCAGACAAGCATCTAAGGCATTCCTGGGTTGTTCAATGATTTAACCCAGCTAAAGAAATCAATTGAAGCCTTCCTGAAAATCTGTATCTCCACCAATCATTCATCCCGCATAGCAGAGCTTGGAAACTGTAGTATATAAATATTATTACCTTTCTACTCGATGTCTCAGTATCAGGAGTCCAATGAAATATAGATTACACACATTCTTTCATTTGTCTACCTCATGCAGACAGTAAAGAATGCATGCTGAAGGAGACTCCATTAGTGACATCTGTACTGGACAGCTGGAGATGTTAAACAGATAATTACCTCAGCATGGCATCATACTGAATAGTATTCTTGCAATATTGATTGATTGTGCTTAATGCATTCTTAATAACATTGAAAGCCACAAAAAGAGGGACTACCTTATAAATAACTTTGCTTAGCTCCCCAGCAATTATTCAAAATAACATCATGCACCCTGTTCATATTTCCTTGGAAGGACAGGGAGAAAAATATCTATGGCGTTTTCACAAATGTTTTGAAGGTAGTCAGATTACTTTTAGCAAGTTATCATTTTTCTTTTAACATAATCTCTTCATTTAATCAATAAAGCATGCATATATAACTTGAATAAATTAATAACATCTTTTTTTTCCTGCCCATATGATTGTATATCAGGGTGAAGTTTCAAGCTTTTAAAGAGCCGCAGGTGGTCAATATTTTTGGAAGATCAAAACAGAGATAACACACACACAAATACACATTCAATGGCTATTTTAGCCATGTTACAAAAAGGCTTCACCATTGCTTGGTGGCTAAATCTATGGCTAAGGAATTGATTTTAGGGGAATTGATTTGGAGTCATTGGAGGAATGTATGAAAGATTTCAGGAAAGATACAATGACATTTTGTCTTCCAATGGCTTTCCATTCTTATTCCCACTCTTAATCTACCTGACAAAACCTAAACATAAATGAATTTATACAGAAGCAAGGCATGAAGTCTTAAACTCCCACTACCACCACAACCTCTAATAAAGCCAAATTTTAAATGTGCTCACAAGGAAATAGGCAAGAGAAGCATTTAAAATCCATCTCAGAAGGAAAAACAATGCCACTTTAGAAAAGCCTATTACACTGAGAGATCAGTGTACTAAGGCAGTAAGGCAACTTGTTAAAAGCTTCCTTCCTTCAAAATTCAACCAGAGGTACCAGAGATATGTCCATGCAAAGAATCTGAGAATGGCAGGAAATCTTTGTGAACTGGACTGAAGACCCGACAGGAACAAGATAATGTCCACCTTGGAATAATCATACAAAATTATAAGGATTCATATTTCATTCTAAGAAAGATCACATTAATGTTACTTGCCAATATTTCACCTTGTCAAGACCTGTCAAACATATAATTCACAAGCTGCCACGTATAATATGTTAAGGCATAATAATTATTGGATACACAGCTGCCTTGAAATTCATACACAGAAAGAACTTATCAATGGATACTCATGTTGGATTGCCACAAAGTGAAGGGAGTCAACTTATTTTCCAAAGCACCAGAGGGCAGGACAAGAAACAGTGGATAAAAACTAAGGAGAGAAGCAACCTGGGATTAAGGAGAAACTTCCTAAAGGTAAGCACAATTAACCAGTGGAACAGTTTGCCATCAGAAGTTGCAGATGCTTCATCACTTTTTAAGAAAAGACTGGACAGTCACTTGTCTCACATGGTATAGGGCCTTCTGTTTGAGAAAGAGGTTGGACCAGAAGACCTCCAAGGTCTTTTCCATCTCTACACTGATTGAGATGCACTAGATCATGGGTTTCAAACTCGCCACATCATGTTGCCATCACATGATGTTTCATGACATTTTTTCCATTCACGGAGCTGGGGTGGGGGTGGTCTGTGTGTGATGCATCCGGCCCATGGGCCACCAGTTTGACACCCTTACACATTAATCTTTGTAAACTATATGAACTATGTTCTTTCAAATTCTTTAATAGCCATTTTAAGATCCTAAACACTTCTTTAAAAAATATATATTTATAATTAAATCAATTCATTCTAAAGCAGTGGTTCTCAACCTGTGGGTCGGGACCCCTTTGGGGGTCAAACAACCCTTTCACAGGGGTCACCTAAGACCATCGGAAAACACATATTTCCAATAGTCTTAGGAACTGAGACACCGCTCCTCTTGTGGTTGGGGCTCACCATAACATAAGGAACTGTATTAAAGGGTCGCGGCATTAGGAAGGTTGAGAACCACTGTGTTAGATGGATGATCAACATGGAACACTGCCTGCCCCGCCCCTCCGAGACCCCCGTCTCCTTGATTGCAGATGCTAACATTAAAGTCAAGACTTATTTTAACTTATTTCATGCTTTCCTTTCTTATGCTTTGCAGTCCCGTCTGAATCTCCCACATGGAAGTCAGGCTTTTTTAAAAAAATGTTCATTTCATTTCTCTATGATATAATCAGACACTACTTAATTAGAGAATATGTGCTATTTATCCAAGAAATATGAATTTCCAAATACATTTTCTCTATGCTGATTGCAGATAATGCGAGGAAGCATTCCCTCTGATTCATTAGCCTAGTAAAAGAGATGTTCAGAATTATTTGGTATAATTCACAGCACTTAAGAAAGCATATATTTTCATAATACTTTAAATCCATTGCTTATGATAGTAACTCAGCCATATTATGACTAGCTTGCCATAGCAATGTCATCTTAAAATTGTGGGGCTGCCATTTTTTTTTTAATTGTAACTGGCCAAGGCGCCAACTGATTTAGTGTATTCATTTCTGCAAGTGATTACCATGTGATAATATGAATGCTGGCTCCTGTGTTTAGCAATTTGTAATGGCAGTTGTAATAGCAGGGAGGTATAATAGTTTAAGAGAAAGAAAGGTAGAAGAAAGAGGTGAAAAAAACATTGGTTTCTGCAACTATCATTTCAAATACTACCCTGAATGTCATCTAAACTCATATGCTGGTTTCTTTTGCATGCTTCATTAGTACATAGTGATCTAATACCCAACTGAAAACTCTGTAAGATGTAACATGGCCACTAACTTAGGCAAATTTGAAAGGAAATGTAATAATTTCATTGGAGATGAATCATCAATGAATATTAATGAAGAATGATTGGTTATTTGAAAAGACCAGGTTTGGAGATTGCATTTTGGCTTTTAATGAGATATACTGGGGAGAAATAGTAAAATATTTGTGTGCACGTGTGTCTGATTATAAGCTGTTCTGTAAAACAGTGTTCAGTATCAAACAGATTTTTGGTGTATTTCATCATCTTAGTACTTCTGTTCATTTGAAATGATCTTTGCAGAGCAACATAGACATTAGAGATGTTCATGGGGTATGTTTTTTTTTAAAAAGTAAAGATGGCATTCATAATGGTATGATTAAAACTTTGCTTAATATTTTTTTTGACCATTCCTTATGGGCATCTCTGATAGAAATAAATAATTGAGGTTTCATCATACAGTCTTTCATCTGGCTGCCATGTGCTCACAATTGGGAGGCCACCTATGCAAACTGGTTATTGATTTGGCATGTATGCCTATTTCTACTCATCAACGCTAATAAGTGGCAAATCACCACAAAAGCTCCAAACTGGTGAAGTTTGAACCTATCAGTCCCAAATAATGTATTGCACTTTTAGAACATTTCATTTCTGCAATTCACTCTGAAGGAAAATCTG
Source organism: Grayia smithii (assembly GCA_032468115.1). Classification (NCBI taxonomy): domain Eukaryota; kingdom Metazoa; phylum Chordata; class Lepidosauria; order Squamata; family Grayiidae; genus Grayia; species Grayia smithii. The sequence goes on along the minus strand of JANHFM010007500.1, from coordinate 34,108 downwards.
ACAAAACAAAACTTTAAAAAATCCCATATGGCAGAGGTCTTCAAACTTGGCAGCTTTAAGACTTGTGGACTTCAGCTCCCAGAATTCTCCAGCCAGCTATATGGGGTAACAACCCTTAAGCTCTTTATAATCATCAGGTTTAAACATGCTCATAACTGCCTTGAATTGTGGCCAGAATCTTAAATTTATTGATAAATGATCTTAAGGAAACACCGTTTGTGTATTGTCTTGCCAGATTTAATACTTCACACACAAGGTGCAGTTTGAAAAATTCTAACTCTGACAGCTGCTGTAATTGGGACATTTTAAAAAAATAGAATGAGGTGACTATCATAGGAACAAATTAGATATGACAGGGACAACCAGTTTTGGTTGTTCACATCTTTGTCCTAATCAGCTAAGTTACAAGGCCTAAAGTGTCACTTGATGGAGGGGAGCTGGCCTCTCCAGTCCTTCTCTTGGCTTACCTGTCCTTGTTCATTTTGCACATTTGTTCATGCCAGGTTGAATTGGCTGGAACTGGCAGAGTGTGGGAAAGCAAAGTACGAGAGGAGAAGAATATGTGTACAAAGTGGAGAAGGATTGCTGGAGAGTAGAAGAAAAATGACACTGACAATATATTTTGGGGGGGGGGACGGAGGTAAAATGTGACAGAAGGAGAAAATGGGAGCTAGAGAAAAGTAGACAGAAGTAAAAATATGGGAAATTTAGAAGGGGATGAAAAGAGGGGAAGCAGGAACAAAAGAATTGGAAAGAGATGACATGGAGAAGAAAGGCAGAGGAGTAAAGTGGGGGAAGAAAAAGAAAATATACAGCAGAAGAAAGGGCTTAATTCACACCTGAACTCTGACCTCTCTATCTGCATTCACATGAACACACACAGATGAACTCAGATACGCAGAAAGGGCAAGATAATATCTTAGTAAAATTGTAGGAATGAAATTTAGAAAAAAAGAAACACAAGGCAGAAATTCTCCAAACGAATGACTGTTCCCCATGCTGGTTGAGGAATTTTAGGAGTTGATGTCCACACATCTTAAAGTTGCCAAGCTGGAAAAACACTGCCATAAAATGCTCCTAAAAAACAACTCTTATCAGGTTTATTTCCAAGCTGTGAATTAAATACACAAGTAGTGGCTTGAACCAAAGGTGAGCTTTATTTTGGAGAGCACAACATGCAGAGCCAACTGTTGGAGGTGGACCAGGGGTCGGCAACCTTAAACACTCAAAGAGCCCTAAAAGCCCTAACTGGAAGCTCCCCTTTCAATTCTGGAGCCGACCGGAGGTCCGGTTCCCCCACCATAGAGTCTCCTCCTAGTGTGGCATTCTTTTTCCTCTACCAGTCTTAACCGAAACCCCTATCAATTGTGGAACTGACTGGAAAACCCACCCCTTGCCATAGAGTCTCCTCCTGGCATGCCCTGCTTCCCCCACCCCTGAACCAGAAACTCCTCTCAAAATTGTGGTGCTGACTGGTGACAGGGAGCTGCAGCAGAGGGATGAAAGAGCCACATGCAGCTTCAGAGCTCCAGGTTGCTGACCCTTGAGGTGTACAATCCTAATCCTGCCCTTTACACAGAAAAACTTTACCATTATTCCTTGAACAATGCACGAAAGTGTGCTCTCCTTCTAGGAATTCCAAGAAGTTGCCCTTAGTTTCCTAGAAAGTGTGCTTCTGCAATCAGCACCCTTTCAATTGTTTAGCATTTGTTGATTTCTTTGGGAAAAGCCCCCTTCCCCCCTCTATTTGATTTTTATTTATTTATTTATTTGGAAAATTTATATTTCCGCCTACTCACTCATGGCAACTGATTAAACAGATCTCAGGTTAAGTTCAGACTGGGAGGACTCTTCACTCAATTATAGTGTTGTGTTTTAATATTTGTCTAGAGTAATTTGTTTCTTTGAACCTTTTGATTACAATGAGAAGAATATGTGGTGGGATGACATGATGTCCTTCCCATACCTGTTTAGATAGTTTTGGAGTATCAAAGCAAGTTATGTCTCTTCTGGAGTTCCCAAGAATGTTTTTCTCAGCAAACCATTCAATATCTGGATAATGTGTCCAAACAGGTCCTCTGCATCTCCTGTCTTCTTCACCCCAAATGGTAGAAATACTTAGAAGATGTCATCAAATGAAGAATAAAGAATCTGGACCAAATGCAGAAAAATGTTATGTCTCAATTTCTTTGACCTTGTCTGGATGTGGCACATTACTATGCAAATATGGCTGTTTCATACCCTCCAGTTGCAGGGAATTATATGAGAACTTTTGCTTCCTTGGTGTTCATGTTTTTCTAATCTGATTCTAGATCAGAAGAGTGAGAGAAGAGTGAGACTATGGAAGCAATATTTCTTGTAATCCACAGTTAGAAAGGAAGTAGAAAGGAGCAGAGTTCAAGATCTCCTTAAAACCAGTGAGATAGCATTGGACACAAAATAATGCCTCTTATTTCTCTGATTTAAACCATAATCCTGGGAATCTGTGGAAAGTCTGAAGTTGACAGAAAGCTAATTTGCTCTAACAGCGACACCTCCCATAGCATTGGAAGGGCAATTAAAACTAGGCTTGTCTCCATTATTTGCATATTAATGGCACGTGCTAAAATATGTAGAGATTTACAAAGGGATAAAATCTCCTCCGACCCAAAATATATGAAATGCCTTTCATGCAGCTGTGATGGGTCATAAACTATCAGTGAATCTGCTAGGAATGCTGAATTCACGGCATGGTTTTAAATTGCAAATGGCATCTGTGGTTTTTAGGAGAATAAGAGGTAGCCTGCAAACTGTGTGGATATGGGAAGAATGAATATATATATATATATATATATATATATATATATATAGTATAAGCTAAATAAAGTCACTTTGGAGAAATGTATTGTGTCCTGTCTTATGTAAATTGAAATCAAGCTTTTGGCTCAAACTTAGCAAATGGGGGGAGGGGGAGAAAGAAAAGGGGGAGAAAAGTCGGTTAAGGAAAGCCAGACATGGTGACAAAAAAGCAAACAAGAACAGATCCGCAACAGTTCCCCTCAACCCCTCCTGCACTGCAAAATGGCCTCTGATTAAACATCTACAAAATTCCAGTCCCTGATATTAGCCAGACTCTCAAGGCCAAGTTTCTCTTTGCACATAAAACAAAAAATAAATTAAAAACAGCCACAGGCTGAGATTTTCTTAACAATCCTCTCCTTATGACCACGGCTTCCCCATATGGCCTTCTCATTTTTAACTGTATAATAAAACCCCCCCCTTCTGCATTTTGGGATCTTTAGGGGTTCTAGAGTATCAAAATGAAAGGAAAAAGGGGGGATTTCTTTAAAAGGGAAAACGGGGGGGGGGGGATGACTTGTTAAAAGAGTCTCTAATAAAAGAGCCTGATGTGAATTTACAGGCCAAGCTGTCCCCTCCCCCGCCCCATCAAAAAAAATGAATTAGTCCAGGCTGATAAGCCTTTAGATCAGGGGTCTCCAACAGGGGTGGGTTCCACTTATCTTTACTAATGGTTCGCAACAGGAATGTGCATGCACACACACTTCTGTGCATGTGCAGATTGCGCATGATGACGGGTGAGTGGGCAACCAGCCTCCCGCTGGTTTCACTACCAGTTCTATAGAACCAGACCAAATCAGGAGCAACCCAGCACTGGTCTCCAACCTTGGTCACTTTAACCCTGGAGGACTTTTCCCCAGCAAAGCTGGCTGGGGAATTCTGGGAGTTGAAGTCCTCCAGGCTTAAAGTGGCCAAGGTTGGAGATCTCTGCGTTAGATGGAATTGGACACTGCCTGTAATCAGGCCTAGTCCTTCTAGGCTAGAATGCCTATTCTCCAAGAATCTTTGTCTTTTCCATTTGCCAGTATGTTTTCTTCAAATACCTAAGGAGGAAATGTTCAGGTCTCATTTGTAAGTTCCTGAAGACATCAGGCTGCCCACTTGAAAGAGAATGCTGGTCTAGACAAATTAGCAATCTCATCTAACAGGGCTCTTATATGTGGTACATAATTGAATAAATATTAATAATCACTCAGCAGAAAGGAACCATGTATAATCTGAGCCCACCACCCCAACATGAAGCAGAATTATAATTTTTAATATGACAGAAGAAAATGTGGGAAATAATTATCTTAACTTTTTTTCATTTAATCTGGTTAATTAAAAATAATAATTCCAATTCCACTTAGTTTTAGCCTTGACCTATTCATGTTCTCTTATCTTAGCTACTTTTGTAAGTTTAGCCCCATATACACCACTCAAAGGATTATGGTAGACTGCAATATAAAGAACATATATAGTAACTCAAGGCAAAGCAATAAGTTCCTGGGCAACCATAGACTCCACTCATCTCAGAAAAAGTCAAGAGAAATTTAACAAATCATATCAGTCCAGTCTGTTTAGCCTCTTTTAGGAGAAAAGAGAGCCAAGTCCCAGTTAGATGTATGGTATGGAATCATTTACAGATTCAAGCCCAAAGTCTGTTCTGAAGGACCTAATAGAAAGCTTGAATATAGCTGGGGTCTCAAACATTTTAGTTTTACAAACTCTTCATTGAGAACAATCAGTAATGGACACAATGATCTGGTTCATATCTCTCATATTATAATGCAGTTTTGGGCTTTAAATTTTAGGATATTAGGGTGACATGTCTTCTGCATTACTTGTAAGAAAATGATAGAGCTTCTTGGGTTGAGGTCACATATGGGTGGAAAAAAACACAGTGAAAAATAAAGTGTGGAGACTTTGCCAAGAGTTGAGATATGTTTTGGGGCAAGCCCCATAGTATAAAATGCTGGGGGGACTGAAATGATGTTTAGTGCTATTGGACCTAGGAAAGATTCACAGAAACCTGGATACAGCTTTGTCACCTCCACAGTAGCAGCTGTGCAGTCTTTGTTTCTCTCTCTCTCTTTTTTTCCAGAAGATTAAAAAAAAAAAAATCCCAACTCAGGGCTGTCAATCCATTTTCCAGATGATGTTAAGTTTTACTTCATTATTACTTGGTTGCAGGCTTTCTTTTTTTGGAACCATTAAAATATATGTGTGGTGCATAGGGAGGAGACCGAGAATATTTGGGATTTGCAAATGACAATCCAGACAGCCATCGAGTAACCGGAGACATTTTTGTATTGTGAGTGTCTGAACTGGTTATTTCTTACCTGAAATTTTCAGCAGTAATTAACAAACGTGCTTCTTCTTCACAGTATTTTTCTTTTAAGCAGCCTATTTTTATTCTTTTGTTTTAGAGCGTAATGGCACTTTTCCTTCAAGAAGCCCCAAACGAGTTCATCACAGCCAGTGTTTTACCATCTGCATATTAAAAAAAAGAAAGAGAGAAAAGCATAAAATGTTGATATTCGAGAAGTGTATATTTCTGAGCAAGTAAGCTCTGATGTGCATGACCGCATTGTCTACAGGAGCCTCTTTGGTAACGATGCAGCTGGGTTAAAAAACACTCACGTGCACCTAGGCAAATATAATGGGAGACCAGGCAGACTGTCTGTAGTGCAAACTTTAATCTCCTGTTACAATTATATTGTTGAAAATGATACTTGTGGCTGCAACTCATTTGTGAATCCCAGCAAAGGCTGGATCGCAAATTCCTCATCAGAGGCAGCCAAACTTGATCTCTACCAAATTTGGACCACAGCAGGAGGCTGTGAGCAGAGACTGATTTGCATCTCAATACTTTGGCCACTCCAACCTTTAAATCTCACTGCTGAGCTGTCACAATGGAAACTGGGATGAATCTTTGGTGTATTCCTGATCTACATTAAATACAGATTTGTTTGTAGCACAGTGCATGCGGGTTGTTAATGGGGACGAATGGAACTCTGAATTTTAGGAAGTTGGAAATACTTGATAATTTTATCAGGCTGGGGAAGGGGGAATGCTTGGTATCTCTTTAAATATGATATTGGGGAGATGTGTTTTTTTCACTTCTGGAATCATTTCTTTATTCTGATCATGGTCTGATTACTAGTTTTACTTCTTAAATGAATTGAGAAAAAGACTTAGAGGTTACAATACATTTGGAAACTATTGCATATCAAGTGAAATTATTTGCCTAACTCTGACTAGCAGCAATGGAATATGTATATATTATTATGAAATCATGACACTGAAAGGGAATTCAGAGTTCATTTCATTCTAGGTACCAATCAGTGCAGGATCCCTATCAGTATTTGGGTTTAGTGGCTAAAGCTTCTGGGAGTTAAAGCATCACTACTAATCTATTCCGTCTCCTTGAATACTTTCAGGAAAGAGAATCCCAAGACAATCCATTGCCTTAGCTAGAAAAGCCAGCTGGGTGACTTTGGGCCAGTCAATCTCTCTCAGCCCAAACCACCTAACAGGGTTCTTGT
>JANHFM010007498.1:27273-44648 GCA_032468115.1 Grayia smithii | reverse complement strand
TGGAGAAGACTCCTGCGAGTTCCTTGGACTGCAAGGCAATCAAACCGGTCAGTCCTAGAGGAGATCAACCCTGACTGTTCTTTAGAAGGCCAGATCCTGAAATGAAACTCAAATATTTTGGCCACCTAATGAGAAAGAAGGACTAATGCTAGGAAAGATTGAGGGCCAAAGAAGAAGGGGACGACAGAGAATGAGGTGGCTGGATGGAGTCACTGAAGCAGTAGGTGTGAGCTTAAATAGATTCCAGAAGATGGTAGAGGACAGGAAGGCCTGGATGAACATTGTCCATGGGGTTGCGAGGGGTCGGACAGAACTTTTCAATTAAGAACAACAACATGGTTTAGCATAATGTAGAAAATGTGTCAGTAGGAGAAAATGCATGTCCTGGAATATCATTACTTATCAGAGCAGGAACCACTTATGACTTTTGCATTTATTTATGCCATAAAAATCATCTAGTTTTAAATCATCTAATTTAAACAAAATAACTAGGAATGAGAGAAAAAAGGTCGTCCAATAGAACATGATCCTAAACCAAGATTTAGCATTCCAAAGTGACATCATACCTTGTGGAAATTATAGTTTAGGAGTATAATAACCAGTAACCTGAATTAATTAATTAGAGGTAGTCCTCGATTTAAGATTTCAACTGGGATTAGAATTTCTGTTGCTAAACAAGGCACTTGTTAAGTGAGTTGCGCCTGACTTTATGACCTTTTTTTGCCACAGTTATTAAGTGAATCATGTGTCTGTTAAGTGAATCCAGCTTCCCTCATTGATTTTGCTTGTCAGAAGCCAGCTGTGAAGGTGGCAATCGCATGGCCCTGAGATGCCGCAACTGTCATAAATACATGCTGGTTGCCAAGTGTCCAAAGTTTGGTCACATGAATGTAGGGATGTAGCCATGCTTGTAAATGAAAGAACTGGTTGCAAGTCACTTTTTCAATGCCGTTATTATTTGAACAGTCCTAAAGGATTACCTGTATGTTTTGCGTGTCTATGTAATACGACTTGATAGTTCTTGATATCTCTAATATGAAAAAATAAAATGATGTATTTTAAATGAGAAAAGCAAATCTGTAAAGGAAAAATATGAATTATTGGTGTAAACCAAATTCATCTTAATGGATTAAGGTATGAAAGGAACAATTTCCATGAATATGCTTATTAGGAAGAATTAATTTATAGAAGTAATTTTAATGACATTTCCTAGCATTTATTCTACAAACATTTCAAGTGCAAAGTTTGAATTCCTTTGTTAAACATGCAGAAAGATTAATCAGGTTTACTACTTGTTTTTTGTTTGTTTAGAATGTCATTATTTTCAGTCTATATTTGATACTTTCAAAAAAAACAACTTTAGCTAAATTTAGGTTAGTATTATTTTTTTATATTTGTGATAAACTGTTAACAGTTAAACTCCATTTTTGTTTCAAGGTAGTGAAAAATGCTGTTTTGATGGAAATGAACAACTTGGGAAAAGAAGCTGGCCTTAAAACTTTTGAACAAGTAAGTAATTACCTAGGAAATGCCTGAAAATGATGGTTTTTGTAAGGAATTCAAAGAAGAATCAAAGGAGAAACTATTGTTTTCTCTATATTAAATTTCAATTCCCACTATGATGAACCCCTGAAAGTTGTGCCGTCCCTAAATTCCCCTTCTACTTTGCCCTCCTGAGATTTGATACGCAAGATGAAGAACTGTATAATCCTTTTATTTGTGTTGAAAAGATGCTTAATTTCATAAACAGAAAAGTGCTATAATATCTAATTTGGAACAGGCTCTAATACCAGGATGTGTTTGTGATCATAACCTTTTGCACATATTATACTTCCTAGATGTTCTAATGAGGTCAAATTGATCTTATCTTTTCCAATGGGTTTCCAAAAGATTTCAAAATTCTTAATGGCATATTTCTGATATTCTGAAACTCATAGTTTGAATCTCCATTCTTGGCCTTTGACAAATGGCACACAATTAATACAATAACAACTATGTTTTGGAGGAATTCTTGGACGGTCATTCTTTATTTCCCATATTATTCCATATTGAGAGAGCCCTTGGATCCCAGTTATGAGTATAAATTCAGTGAAAGATGAATATGAAAATGAAATAAGAATGCTATCAACCAGGGTTGTCAAACTGGCAGCCTGCAGGCTGGATGCATCACATACAGGCCACGCCCAACCCAGCTCCATAAAGAAAAAAACATTGCATATGCCATGTGATTGAGTTCGACACCCATGCTATAGACCGTCCCCTCTGTTACGTTATTCTTTGATTTAACATTTGTCAGTAAAACGGTAACTGCCATCATGGTAGTTATATGTGTCAAACATTTTTGATTGTGACAATATATTTTTTCTACCAGGTGAAATACATCCACCTTCATCCAGAACTGTTTACAGTTGAAAATGGACTCTTAACCCCAACACTGAAATCAAGAAGACCAGATCTTGTCAAACACTTCAGGAGTCAAATTGATGCTCTTTATGCTTCTGACAAGTAAAGGAATGAAGGCCACCTTGATTTGAACATATTGACAGGGGATTATGAAAGTGCCTAACTGGCAAAGGAAACTCCTAAAAGAAACCAATAAACATAGTATATATGTATTGTTAGGAGGTTAGAGAGTCCCATTTAGTGTTACATGCCCAGGAAGACAAAGCAGACTGCACTGGTTTCAATTATTTAAAACCCCTGGGGAAACTACATTTTCTTTTATTGTATAACCCTAATTGAAATGGAAAGTATTAAATTGTTTAAAAACATATTAAAAAACTGAGCTTACGGGAAAACATTGAACTCTATCACACTCTTAAGAGAACATAATGATATTGTACTTGTTTTATTGAGTTGCAATACACTAGATATTAACTACATAACAAGGATAATGTAATATATAATGTTTGAGGGATTCTGTCGTATCTTAAAAACTGTAAAATACACTTTATTTACCTATAGGATGAACCACTCATAGATGAGAACTTACATATATTAGCATCAATTCTACATATGTTTTAAATTGATACATCCAATTCTGTTAAAGCACAAAATGACTATATTTGCTAACTGAAACTTGTATATGAAAAATAAACACCTAATAAAAGAAAATATCCTAAAAATATTTGTCAATTTATCTATATAGAAAGACATTTGGAATATCCAAAAAGTTGAACTCATGGTTAATTTTAATTTTACAGTGGGTTGACACTGTACCAAACAAACCACATGATATAATGACCTAAAATATAAATAAGATAAACATTTTTTTCTTTGAACACAGCTAATTTATTTCATTGGTGTCTAGATAGAATAAGTAAATATACTGTTTGCTTGCAATAATTAAACAATTCTTTATTTCAGTTTACTTTAATTTTGACAGGTTCAAAATTATTTTCAATTTCTGGAATGTCATAATTCTAATTTATAATTGCAATCTAATTAAAATTTAATCATTTGGTTAAATAGAGTTTATATTATATGTATCACTTAAGATATTACCAATTGCAAAATAGTCCATTTCACAGTCACAAATGGATGATTTTAAATATTTTCTATACTATTGTATAGACCTGAGATGATTTTCATGAAGTACATCAGGCATCTTTGCCAATCACAGATGCTAAAACAAGGTTCAGTACAATTTCAGGGACGGGGTTAATGGAAAATATAGGTATTTTTAAGTTGTTTTAGTAAAGGGAATTACATTTAACAAGATAACACACAATTTTTTAGTACTAAAAATAAAAACAAATTTAGACAATCAACAATGAAAACAGAACGAAAGGGCCAATTTCAATGTCATGATTGTGTCATCATACATGTTGATTTCAAATAGGCCTGTAGGGTGCTGCTTCATACTGATCATCTGCATTTAGGCTAAAACAATATTTTATTGTTGCCAGAATTGAAGCCATAATTTTTGATACCCTGAAGATCATATGTTCTGAATCTCAAAAACCATCAATACTTCTACTAGCCATTGGAACTTGCATACATATCTTTTTTGAACAAGTAGCTTAAACTTTTTCTATATATTTTCCACCCAACCTAGTTCTGAAGCAATTCATAAAAGTTGTTCCTATAATCTTTCACATTATTTGATAGAGTTCTGTTTAATGTCACTGTTGAAAAGTATTTCTTCTTTTCTGTTATTAACAGCACTTTCTCCCATCTGAAAGACAAGTACTAAACTTTCATTCTTGCAGGAAGTTATAGATTAATAGCCTCTTTATAAGTGTAAATTAGATGCAGCTATAGTAGTTTGTGCCACCAAAAGCAAGTTCCTGGAAATGTGTCAGACAAGTGAAATGTACTAATGTCAAAATCCTTACAGAATTGGTAATTTGCTTCTCTATGAATTGTCTTCTGCAATATGAGTTATGCTTCACCACAGCTTTCTTGACTTTCTGCCACTTTTTTATACTTAAGACATAGTTGAGGATTTATTTATTGAGCATAAATTCATGTGCTTAAAACAACATTTTCAACATACATTTAACACTGCCTAGCCAACCAGGCATTTCTGCATATTTTGCTGTAGAGCAATATTTACACAACTAGGTATTTTTAAGATGTGTGGACTTCAATTCTTAGAATTCCCCAGCCACTATGTTTATTGGGGAATTCTGGGAGTCCTAGTCCCTACTTCGTATACTTGTCAAATTGGAAAAATGCTGCTGTAGAGGAATTTATTTCTTACCTTGAGAAGGAAACGGGAAAGGTAAAATGGTTTATGAGACCTAAAGAGTAGAAAGAGTCGAAAGAACAGCCTATTGTCTTTAAAAGGGGGTTGTGTGCAAACGTTTTGGATAAGCTTTCAATATATATTTCAATAAAACAAAGTGGCAGTCCTGGAATCCTTGTGATCTTTAGTTTTTGACTTGGTCTACTTGGAGAGTTAACTACAATCAAATTACATTTCTCTATTTCAATTTTTAATACTTTTTAATGCATGCATTTGTTTGATTATTGAATTTAACTGTAGAGTCTTATAGAAACTTGTCATGAGGACTATGTAAAAAACTTATACTTTACCAGAAAGTTCATATGTTGACTGAACATTACCTTCAGAGGGAAGAAGAAAGCAAGTGCTACAATTTACCCCTTCATTGGACGTAACATTTCATTGTATCTATAGGTACCAGGCTGCAGAAAGTAGTATAGTAATAATTTGATTGCACACATTATACTATACAAAAGCAAAAAGTGCTGTCAGGTTAACATGTTGTGTAAATTGTTATCTGGTTTTGTTACTTTGTTGCAAAAATTCAGCAATATGTTCATCTCTACAGATCCACCAAAGAGTAAATATAACCTTTTCTATTTTATTTTTGTTTAATAAAAATCACATGATATTAAAATTAAAAAAAAAATCCAAAACATCAGCTAAGTGAACTCAGTTGCATTCATTCACATAGTCCTTTCCTTTCAACTTTCATGATGGGAATAGAAAAGTAATTTGAGGAATGTAAATAACAAGAATATATTTTTAAGTGAGCAGTACTTAAACATCAGGAAAAATGTAGCTTTTATGTGTCTTAAGATTATATAATAAAGTTAAATAAAAAAGCAGGCCAAATGTGCTCTATATTGTGAAAGCTTTAATATGAAAAAGCGTCCATGGAATGGCTTCCTCCCTTTTAAAAATGGCAAAAGATGATTAGTATTATGGCACTGAAGCTCCCATCCTTGCAAACACACAAAATATGATCTTTGTTCCATACATAAGAATATATACAGAATATTCAAGTAGAAGGACAGTGGTCCAAAGCAAACTTTTCCAGTTATCACAAGCGTTATCTTGCTTTCTTTTCTGCATCCAACGGCTGATCTGATTCAGAATCATACAGGCATTTTTCCACACATTTTCTTGGGAACCAACCTCTGATTCTCTCCCCATCTAACAGTGAGAAAGAACAGCAGAAATAAAAAACTGTACCACTTGCAGATTTTTCCTCCCTGTCCCATCATTATGCACTCTGAGCCTTGTCGAAAACTGTCTAACATCTGCAAAACTAAACTCTTTTTTCAGTTTTCACACTTTTTCTTCAAGATGTAAGGGATGACTTTGATTTTGTCTATATTAACCATGTTGCTGTAGGAGTTTATTTAGAAGCATTACGTCCTGCATATGAAAGGATAAGGAATGTTTCTTCTATGACAGCATCTGCCATCCTTGATGAAAGGACTTGAAACTTGAAACTTAAAACTACAATGTCAAAATTGTAGTTGAAAAATTGAAGTATATCTCATCATCTCCAAGGAAATGTATTTAAAACTGCACTCTTAATTACTTAATCCAGCCATCTAATCAACTTAATTTTGTAGTTTCTAGATACACTTTTGGAATACTCTAAATTCTAAAATGCTGGAAGATGGACAAATTATTTATTTGGTATAATTGCACAGTACCTTTTTATATTTAAGTAAGGATTTGTACCACAGATTTTCCTAAGTAGAGTTCCTTAATTTCCTATCCTCCAAGTCTGCTGAATTCATATTAAACTATTTCAGATTGGCTTTTCACATTTTTGTTACCGTTTTAATGGATTTTGCATTTGGAATCACTGAAAATAATGTACTTAAGACATAAAATGCATTTAAACTACATTATGAAATTAAAATAAGATACTCTAACTTTGAAACAAAGTAATTACCATTCGTTGGCAGGTCAGTAATTTTGTCGCCATACATCCAGTGCCAAAAAATTAAAAAAAAGAAGAATAAAGAATTAAACAGATAGCACTTGTTTACCTTTGCAACATTTTAAAAAGTTTGAAGTAATCATATAGAGATACTAACTTCAGTCCTCGGGTGGCTAAAATGTGGTCTCCCTTGTGAAGGACAATTCTAGGCTCTTCAGTACATGGAGTCGTACAGAAAGTCCTTACACCTTTCTTGACAGGGCAAAAGGCACCATTATAGTCTTCTATTGCTTGGTACCGTACCTGGAAAATTTGAATTAAAAAAAGTTGCTTAAAATAATTTTCTGGTTACAATCGATTATACATTTATAAGAAGACTAAGAAGTTTTAGAATCAGATATTTTTGTTGGTTCAGAAAATTTTGAGATTTTTTTTTAATATATGACATTAGCAAGCAATGCTGTTAACGTATATTCCGGCGTATAAGACGACTAGGCGTATAAGACGACCCCCAACTTTTCCAGTTAAAATAAAGAGTTTGCCAGCCATGCATCTTGCAAGGTCAGTACCCGGCATATAAGACGATCCCCCACTTATCTGAAGATTTTAATGGGTTAAAAAGTCGTCTTATACGCCAGAATTTACGGTATAAACTCAAAGATGGAAATAATATATATACAAAATGAAAGAAAGGATTTTGAAATTAATGGACCCTAGTCAAGTTAGTGAAATTGCCTTCTTTGCTTAGAGACAATAATTTGACTAAATTTCATGCAACGTGGAGGCCATTGTAAAAATTTTTCAAGATAAAGAAGAAAACCAAGATTTGGGTTTTGAAGATTAGACTGGATTTGCCTAGTGAAATATCATAGCTGTTTAAATAGAAGATTATTTATATTCCATAATTTACTATGTTTTAGATGAAATTAATATTCTATGAATAGTATTGTTTTAGTTTTTTAAGATATTTTATAAACTGATGTTATTTGTTTAAAAGAGTGGCTGTTATATTTTACTTGATATATAATATTTTGTCACTTTCAATTTGGTTATTCCTTTCCCCTTTTTCTTCTGTTAATTTGTATTTTAATGTTTGATGTTCAAATATAATAGAAATAAAAATAAAATATGTTAATGAGGAACTGGAATTATATAAATCACTTTCACTATAGAATTTTTTTGGGAGGAATGATAAGATGTAACAAGATATCATGTTTGGAGTGGGTGAACTTAATTTTATTTAAAAAAAATTTAAAGTATTATGACTCATGTTTCTTAAATAAAAGATTTGTGAAGCTTTATAATCTTAACTTGTTATCTGTCAACTATTTGCTCAAAAGTAACATATGAATTTCCAGAGAGTCAGTCTGGTATAGTAGTTAGGGCATCAGGCTAGAAACTGAGATCATATCTTCTAGTCCCACTTTAGTCACAAGGTCAGCCTTAGGAAGGAGGCAATAGCAAACCACTTCTGAAATCTTGCTCACAAAAAGGCAAGACTGACTCAAAGGCAACCAAAAAGAATTATTAAATATATAATTAGGGTGGAAAGCTGTAAGTATCCAGAATGTATACAGACACAAAGCTCTGCAAGGGAATGGCTTCTCCCATCTGCTTGACAGCTTTGACCGACTGGAAAGTCCTGGTCTATAGTGTAAAAATGAACTATTGATCTAATTGTTTGATATAAGTCTAATTTAAAGAGTTCCATTCTATAAGAAGTTAGTTTGGTCAAAGGATTGGTATTATCTATTATAGAGAAAAATTATACTTTTTGTCGGGAAATGTTACTGGGATTCTAAGACTTCAGGAGATATGTCTAAGTGAAGTATTTGTTCAGCATTTTCAATGCATTCCATAGGTAGGTTAATGACTAACCAAAACAGTATCAATTAAAATTTTCAACACAGAGAAATAACTCATAAGCCATTATTTAGAATTTCTTCTCCTCTTTTTATTTGATTCTTCTTTCTTGCTTTATTTTTTCCCATTGAGCTAAAGACATTTACAATATCACACACATCTTACGATAAATAAATTACAACACATCTGTAGAAATAACAATACTTTATGCCATAATGGCATTATTACAGTTTACTGTTTTAGCCAAAAAAGTAATAGTGTTCTAAAATGAGTTAATTTCTTAATTTTCAAAACGATATTATGCTAAGATCAATATGGCAATATAGACAGCAATGTGATGAATTGATGATCACTTACACTTCTCACTCTCTTGTCAGCTTTCTGTTTTAACTGTTCAATCTGAAAGATATGAAGCAGCATTTTAATAAAGCCAATTTTTCAATGCATTTACTTCACATTTCAATGCATTTACTTCATATTTCCGTGTAAAGGAAAAACAAGGGAAAATAGCATACTGTTAAACTGTATTGATGGCAACCTTCTCTTATAGGCCATTCCAAGCCATCTCCTTCTGGATTTCCAGACCATGTAAAGACTTGTTTGAAATTATCCCATTTGCTTCCCAGGTCATAAGGAAATATAAATACTTCTTTTGTTTGATAATACTGAATGCGGTCTTTGGCCTGCAAGGAATTTATACAAATACATTGACAAGAAAAAATACTTTCAATTACATAAATATATTAGATTTCTAACATGGAGGAACTTTCATGTTACCCAACATTTAAATTTGTGATTATTGTAGTAAAAAATTAGAAAGGTTCAATTAAGATTAAAGAGAAATCCCAGGACCCAAAGCCACATACAAGACAAAGGGATTTTTTCCCTTCACTGCAGATTGCTATGCTATTTGATACTTATTTTCTAATACTAGAGCAGTAGCTGCAAATAGGAACAGAGAGAACAAAACATCTCTATATTATCTATATGAGCAGAACTGTGATGTTTTGATAAGTGTGATGTGAGATGGCATACTTTTAAAATCATTCTTCAGGATTGAATTTGGCCAAAATATTATTGGTTCAATTTATATTGAGTATTAAAAGAGACAGTTCTATTTCAGAAGTATTCAATATAAATAGTTGCATTAAAATAGGAAAATACCTTCCTTTACAATAAATCAAACTATTTTTGATTTCATAATCTTTTACTGTTTCTTAAAAACACTGTGCTGCTTCATATAATTCCTTAAAGTTCTTTACTGTATACTGACCTCTACTGATGCAATGATATCACATATTAAAATTTATTTCTGGAATTATTTCTCACATTATTCTCAGAATGGATGTGGGAGATGTTGAGTCATGTCAATGGTTGTTACAGTTCTTCCCTGAAGGTACAGGGAGACAATTCTCTTTCTGAGTTTCTACATGTACAATGGAATGGAGAGACCTTACCAGTAAAAGTAACCAGAAACTTAAACAAAACCAGTTTTTGTTTAACCATGACTTACTGAATAAACTAAAATTGACTACATTTGCAAAATATGTGGAATTATAAATAATGATTGTCCTATAACAATAGCTGGATTAATTCAACACACTAAATCAGAACGAAGGAAATTATATAGTGGAGAAAAAAACAGATTGTCCTTTTTAAAAACAACAATAACCCACTTTTCTGATTTTCGTATCTAATATCAGAAGGGTTATTTAGTTGGCAAGATTTTCTTCCATCAAGTGTCTCTCTCTAGTGAGTAGCTTCTTAGGATACAGAAGCTTAAATGAAGCTGAGCTGCGGCAATTGCGGCAATTTAAGAATGACAAAAGAATGCGGCAATTTAAGAATGACAAAAGGACAGATTTATTATGAGCCAAGAGAGGTGAATAATTTAAAAAATTGTTCAAGTTGGCTTAAACCCAACTTTTAAAAGGTAATAGTGGTCATATGTGCTAAATTTTTCTTGGATGAAAGATCTTAGAAAATGTGTGAAACGGTCATAAAAGACCCTGGCTTAATTAAATCACATAAACAGGAAACGGTACACAGTACTCTTTTAACAAAAACTAATCAAACTACTACCTCTGTGGCATAATATATATTTAAATGAGTATGAGAATAATAATTACTTTTTACCTTTTCTTCAATCCATGATTCTATTGAAGTTTTATTCCTTAAGATGATTTTCATCTAAAAAAAATTACAAAGATTAGCTCATGCCTGAAGTGAGAAAATAGTAACTCATTCCACAGAAATTGTATTCAGAATATTAGATCAAAAATGGAAAACAGGAAACCTTTAATGTTTATAATTTGAATGAATGCACCAATATTGCAATGTAAAATGTAAAAATCTTTATAGATAAACAAGTAAATGGTATTTCTGGATTCAGTATACTCAAGAATACTTCTATCCATTCCATCCATCCATTGTCCCATTTATTTTTTATTCCTAAACTAGCTGAACCCATCAACTACACGTGTTTCCCCTAAAATAAGACCCTGTCTTATATTTTTTTGTACCCTGAAATAAGTGCTTGGCCTTATTGCCATGCGCTCAAAGCCCGATTGAAATTATTATCATGTCTTATTTTGGGGGAAAACAGGGTACCAAAGTCTTGAAATCATAAATAGCATAGCAAATAAACATAAATGCAAGAAACTTACATTTCCATAGATGCACTGGTGATGCACTGCAATTAAAGTTTTACTTTAATTTTAAATCTAAGACAACTTCCTTGTGTGTCCAAATACACTCGGCCAATAAAGAATTCTATTCTATTCTATTCTATTCTATTCTATTCTATTCTATTCTATTCTATTCTATTCTATTCTATTTTTGAGAGTGAAAATCTCAGGAGTCATCTCTCCGTATTATTCTATTATTCCGTGCCTTTGGTTAAATTATAAGCAATTTTAGGATTTCATTAATCTGTCCTGCTATTTATTTTTGTGCATCTGAATTCTTTTGTAACTTCTGAACCTAAAGTAAACCATCACTTCCTTCCTTTTGTTTGTTACACCAGGAAATTCCTTCCCTCCCATACTATTTCTTTCAGACATAAATTGCCTACAGAATGCCTTTCTTCTGTAATGCTGCATAAGAAGCAGCTACTAGAAGAAAATCTTGGCAGTGTAAGTTTTTGTTTTTCTAGAACAGCAGATTCAGAATTTCCATATATAATTCTCAAAATTTGTTTTAACTTATGGAAATGATAAGAATCATTTTAAAGGAAATTACAACTTTTCTTACTAGGTATAACCCCAGAAAAATAAACAAAAATAATGAGTTATATACACACAGCAAGAATAAATTTTGTTCAACACTGCAAGAAAGATACAATTCCAAAAATATCTGACTGGAAACTTAAACTTGAAGAATATGTAGCAATGGAAAAACTAGCAATACATATACAAAATAAAAATTTAATCAAATTTAAATAAAAACAACTCTCATACACATTACACAGCATGCCAAATATGATCAGTTATAGTCTGGTTTCTAAGGAGGCCTAAATACCTACAAATAAGTTAGCAATTGTATAAAAAGGGAGAAGTTAGAAACTCAATAATTTTTCTTTCTTGAAATTTCAATTCTTCTTAAATTTGCTTTGCCTATCTATCTATATAAGAATGAGAGATAGAGATAGATAGATAGATAGATAGATAGATAAACAGACAGATACAAAGAGAAAGAGAGTATATATATAGTAACACAACAAAATACTGCGTGATCAGTACAAGACTGAAACGGAGTACAAGAAATACGCTGATATAACTCTGCAGAGGGTTTTTCTTCTTTAATGTTAAGTCTGGATGAAGAGTCAAATAATCTTATGCTTGTAATATTGATAACCTACATTGTAATTAATATTGATAGAATACTTCTTTCTCTTTCCTCTATTTGTAACCTAAATCATCTAAACAACAGAGTGTCAATAATCTTCAATTACTACTGTATACATAACATTGTACGAAAACAATGTATTGATTTACAAAAGCATAAAAAAGGAATAAAAAAGGAATCATTTTGTCATTTTACTACCTTATTAAATGCCTCCCTTTCCTTAACACTGTTCTCCTTCCTCTGCTGAGATTTTTCACTTGAAAAATTAGGGATAAATATATAAAAAAAGGAAAAGAAAAATCCAGTTCTACCATGAATACATGGATGAAATCTACATAGCTTCCATTCCTGCTTTATATACAATGGAGTAAAAAACCCAGCTGCCAATCAAGCATTGCCCGCACATGTCCATGAGAGCAGTTTTTTTAATAGCAGAAGTGGGAGACCCGTTGGCATGAACAGTCATACTGAAGTCTTATGTAGCATGGCAAAACTTTAAAAAATGAGTGGGTGGAGCCAAAGAAAATGGGTGAGGATAAATGTAAAAAGAAAGGATATGAATATGAATGTCAGGGTTCCAAGGAACACCCCCAACAAAATAAAACCCTGAGGCTTGAGGTTCCTCAAAGTTCCAATTTATTAGAGATGCCATGTGGGCACATCTGTGAAAACCTGAATCTGAAAGCTTCCAGGTTTTCTCCACCCAGCTAGCAGCTCACAGCCCTTCCCCACACCCACAAGTTCACCACATAACCCAATCAACACTTCATATTCAATTGGTCTTAATTCTTCAGCAGATGCAGGCAAGTGTCCTTGAATACAGAATGTTGTTATGACTAATTCTCTACCGCTCCAACCAACCCCCCCTCCCAATTTCCTAGGCGAAAATATGTGTGGCAGTTAGGAACTGTCTTCCAAAACTGACACCTTGCATGTAATCAGGCCCAAGGCACTATTGCCATACAAAATACCATCTTGCCCAATAGCTTGGACAAGGTGGCTATGGGTACCCTAGGGCTCTGTTGGATTTGAGCTACCAAGGCCCTTATGCTGTCTCGCTTGTCCAATGAAAGAAACACCTCCCCCAGTCTGGTGTCGATAATCGCACTTAGGTGAGTTATGATGATGGCGGGAACTAGGTGGCTCTTTTTGTAATTTATCAGGAATCCATGGTCCTGTAAGGGCTGAATTGTTATGTCCACATCCTCCTTTGCATTGGGAAGTGAGGAGGCCTGGACCAGGTAGCATTAAAGCCTCACTGATCTTGTTCTGAGGTGAGCTGCTAGGGTGGCCAGGACCTTCGTAAAGCTCCTGGCACCGATGCTATTCTGAACAGCAGGACCCTGTATTGAAGATGTCTCCCTGCATAACAGAACTGAGGAACCTGCGATGTGTAGGCTGAATTGGAATGTGGAGATATGCCTCCGTTAAGTCGATTGATGCCAGGAAGCCCATGAGTCGAAATCCCTCCAGGATGGACTGGAGGGAACTCATCTTGAACCTCCTGTAGACCAAGTGGGAGTTCAGGTTCTTTAAGTTCAAGATCCAAGATCGCTCTCCACCCCACTCTGAAGACTTTGGCACAATGAAGAGGATTGAGTAAAATCCCTGTCTCCACTGGGCCTCTGGGATAGGCTCTATAGCCTGGATTTCCAAGAGGCGAAGGATGGCCTCCTTCATGAGGCTTCGTTTGATGTTGTTGTGAGAGACAGGGCATTGTACAAAGTGGTTCGGGGAGTGGGAAAGAAATTCCAACGAGAGACCCAATCTTACGATGTTCAAAATCCAATTGTCTATCGTTGTCTACAAAGAGGCCCAAGCATCCTCTGATGGGAGGGCTGGCCTTCGAGTCACTTTTGTCTATGAACTGATGGTTGCCCCCCCTCGAAATGGCCGTCTGTTCGAAAAAACCTGCCGTGGCCTGTCCCGAAAGCTCTGCTTCTCGTGCTGCTGGTCTGCTCTTTGGGCATAAAACTGCTGCTGGGATGGACCTTCCTGTTAATTGGACCAAAAGGACGACGTTCGATAGAAGGGGATAGAACGATGGTCCACCCACCTTGCCACCGAAGGCAGCACCTTTCTTTTGTCCCTGCTCTCAATCAGGATTGGGTCCAGATATTTGCCAAACAGCATGCCTTCTGCATAGGAAGTGGATGCCAAACTCCACTCTGACTTTACATCAGCTTGCCATTGATGGAGCCACAATAGCCTCCTGGATGTTATAGAGGAGGCTAGAGCTCTGGAGTCATATTTGGCAGAATGCAGTGTCGCATTTGCTGAGAATTGAATCACTGCAATGATCCTATTAAGGTCTTGATGCAGGAGAGCCTCTTGGGGAGCTACCCTTGACCGAAGTTGGCAGAGCCAAATGAGGCAGGTGCAGTTGAAGAATGATGGCACTCTAGAAGCTCTAATTTCCCAGGCCATGGCCTGGTGGGTTTTTCTTAAAATCAATTTGGATTTTTTGTCCTCCGCCCACAAGCCATCGGCAATATCTCCTGCCAAATATGGTGAAGGGGGAAACAGGGCCAGAATGGGACCGTCCACCAAGGGCAATTGCAATGCCTGTGACAGGTTTGGTGCCATGCCATAGAACCTTTTGTCATTCCTCTGGGAGTGGGGAGCAACACCGGGCTTGTCCATTGTTTCTGGACAATGTCCAGAAACAATTTGGGAGCTGGAATGAACTGTTGCTCTGCTATGGGCTCTGAAAACAGGCCCTGACTATGGTCAAGGGGAGGCACCACCGACTCCGCTGCAAGTGGGCTGTGGTCTTTGCAGTAATGACTTGAACAGCCCTGGAGGAAATTGCCCTGTAAAGGCTGGGATGTCAGGGAATATCCCCTCATCATCTGAGAGGTCTAGGTCTCCCTGGGATTTGCCATCCAAGAAGGAGTCATCACCATCTATGGAGTGACCGGGTGATTGACCTGGGAGTTCATGTAAATTTGCAGTGAGCGAAATCTGTTGCAAGCAAGCAGGTGATTCTGAGACCAGTGAAGCAGTGAATTTGCTGAGCACTTAGTTGTGCTCGAAACTGTAAGCCGCCCTGAGTCTCCGGAGAAGGGCGGGATATAAATAGATTTAAAAAAAAAAAAAGCAGAACGCTGCTGGTTCAATCGAGCTGCAATACCCCTAGTGATTACCTGAGAAATCAATTGCTTCAGGTTTCAGGCAAATCTGACAGGTGGGCCTCGGTTGAGGGCAAACCAGCTGCTTGGGGCATGAGATAAACCCCTGGGGCATAAGAGGGCTGAAACCCTGCTTCTGCGATTTGGCAGGCAAATGGATCATTCTCGGTCTCCCTGTCCTTGCTATCCAGCAAGGCTGAAGTGGGGGATAGCTCACCGGTTCCCCCTGGTGACCAAGCCTCAGGAGTCTGAGGGGAGTGATCTACTTGCTCTGAAACAAAAGGGCGGGAAACAGATGGCTCAGTTGAATGAGACAGTTTCTCCAACTCTGACTGTTGTTTCTCAGCTTTGGAGACCTGCTTTTTCAGGGCTCTCTGCCTCCGTTCCCTGTCCTTTAACTCTGCCTTTGAGACCTGCTTGTCTTTCCTTCCACTGAAAGACTTGCAGGTTGCCTTTTTGCTCACTGAGGCTTTAGCACTCAGTTTAGAAGCCTTTGCAAGGTGCTCCTCCCTTATCCTGGAGCTATCCGGCATTTTAACCGTGGTTGCAGAAGCCTGTATTGGAAGTTAAGGTCTGCCCTCCAGGAACAGGGTAATGCCCAGGTGTAATAGGGCAGGGACCCTGTATCTTCAATAATAGCTTCGAGGGCAGGGAGGAGGAGGGCAGTGGTGGCAGTGCCGAAGAACCTCCGGGCTAGCCAGCACTCGCGAGCAGGAGGAGTGGCCTGCTCCTCAGGTGTTCCTAGGGCGACCTTGTCAGCTAGGCTGAACTAGCCAGCATGCTCCAGGAAAAATCCTGTGAGACACAGAACAAGCTGTCCCTGCAGAGAACGAGTCAGAAACCTAAACTTGAAGAATAATCCAGGAATGGTGGAAACTTCAGCAGTAGTCAAAAAAATGTCTCTATCAGACTGACTGAGTTGAAAAACTGGGGCCGAGAGAGAGAGGCGAGAGGACATCTCTAACAAATTGTGACTTAGTCTCTGGGCAGATCAGACTGTAGCAACCCATTCCTGGACTATTCCACAGCTACACTGGAGAATTAGAAAATGCAAAGAAAAAAAACCCTTGAGTCGGAACTTACTTCATACAAAGAGGATACATTTCCAATAATTAAAATGGCAATATTTCCCAGATAGAAGTAATTAGTGTTTTGCAATCTACTATTGTAAAAAGTTCAAGTTCATGCAAACTTTGAGAGTACAATAGTTACTATCATACATGCGTGATCCCAGAAAACATGCGCTATTCTACTGTTTTATCAATCTCAGATAACATTCTTCTGAAGAATATAAGTTTAGCAATACAAACCTAAATATGGTGTTATTACAATCTTATTTACTAAAATATCCAACTGACTTCAATAAGGCTTATCCATTAGTAACTGTTTTTAGAACTTCAAAATTAATGCAATTTTTAAAATGGTAAAAATTGGTAGGGCACTTTTAAAAACCATGTCAATGATTGATGTGTTAATCTCTCCAAAATAACAATTATAAATTGTTTTCTTCAGCTTTTCAGTGGCTTAGAAAAACAAAGAAATACAAAAGAATTCTTTAATATAAAGAAAGATGTCTTCTGCCAGCCACAGTTCAAATTAAGCCCTTAGGCTCTAAAAAACAATAGAAAGTTTTTGTGACAAACATGCTGCTTATGTATTATCCAAAACACTGAGGAAAATGCTATTTTAGTATGCAGTCTAGAAAACCACTCATATAGAATATTTATTTTAAACCATTCTCATTGAATAATAGAATCATAGCGCTGGACGGAACCTTGGAAAGTTTCTAGTCCAATCCCTTCATTTAAGTCAGTGGTTCTCAACCTTCCTAATGCCGCGACCCTTTAATACAGTGCCTCATGTTGTGGTGACCCCCAACCATAAA